>JALJCO010004868.1:600000-855521 GCA_023101725.1 Atherinomorus stipes
AACATAAAAGGAAAACATTTCTACTTTAAATTGTCTGTGTGTAACATTCAAGGCCATAAAGCAGTCGCTTCCAGGATGAAGAATGTTTTTTTTTTGTTTGTTTTGTTGTTGGGTTTTTGGGTTTTGGGTGTTTGTTTGTTTTTTCTAGTGCTTACATTCATAGTTTAATACTGAAAATTCTTATTTCATCTCCCAGTCAACACAAGAACAACTGTTACTGATGACATTTGCAGTGTTGCACACAAAAGCACCTGACTGCATGCTTTACACTTCCTCAATGCAGGTTTCACACAATCACAGCCAACAAAGAGCTGGGTCTGCAGCTCATTTTGGAAATGTAATCACTTTCAAATGATGTCCATTGTTTAGAAACAAATTAAACTGGATGCCAAATCAAAGAAGAGCGAATACAGCTTCAGTGCTTCTTGGCATTGATTAATTATTCTGTGGAACTTTACAAGAGGGATAAAGCATCATTCTTCCAAAAGATATTCCCTTATGATGCTTTAGAAAGTGCTGTCTAAAAGACAGGTTCAAAATGTCTTGAAGGATTTCACCTTGGTTGAGATCAAATTACTTTGAAAAGCAGTCTGTATCACTGTTCTGAGATATATATACACACACACACATACATAAATATATATATATATATATATATATATATATATATATATATATATATATATATTTTTTTTTTTTTTTTCTTTTTTACTTTTCACATACACTACATTCAAGTGACCCACTGGATCCTGTTAACTGAACCTCTTCTGTCCTGGAAAAGACCACTCCCATCAAGGTGGAAATGTTTCATTACTGGACAAAGCTAATCACTAAGAACCCTTTTTTATTTATTGATTTGCAGTGAATGGGTTATTAGTAATGTTGTTACTCGGGAGTTAAAGTGCATCACATACAGAGGTGCTGGACAGCAGCAAAGAGGCCATCTGTCTAATAACATTAGAGCAGTTATAATGGATCAGGTGGTGAAGCCAATGACTTTCAAGGACATCTACGTACTATACAGCCAAATCTGCAATAGCATGAGTCGTGAGTTTTTAAGAAAACCAGCCACAAAAATATGCAACTTGTAAAAGCAGGCAAAACACTCACCTTTAGAGCTGCATTTCTGAGACTTAGAAGACACAAGTGCTTAAGAAAAACTTGTGATATAAAATGATAAACTAATTAAAAGAAAAACCATATTTGTTATGTTTGTGCATTCTGACTGACATGTAAGTTTCTGTAAATGCAAGACAAATGTCAACTTCTGCTAGGAGGAAAGAAGGAACTGCTTTTAAGTGCAGTTGCTGCTGAATTTCACAGTGTGAACAGTGCTGAAGAGTACTGAAACATATGCATATACAAAACTGCCTAGCCAAAGAAAAAGGTCATACACTAATATTCTGTTGGACCGCCTTTAGCTTTGATTACGGCACACATTTGCTGTGGCATTGTTTCAATAAGCTTCTGCAATGTCACAAGATTTATTTCCATCCAGTATTGCATTAATTTTTCACCAAGATCTTGTATTGATGCACCAGTCTGACCGCTGCCGCACCCTTCTCCAGCACATCCCAAAGATTCCCTATGGACGATCTCTATGGACAGGCTGAATCAGTCTGGACTGTGTCGTGGCCAGTCCATGTGTGAAAATGATGTGTCATGCTCCCTGAACCAGTCTTTCACAATCTGAGCCTGATGAATTCTGGCATTGTCATCTTGGAATATGCCCGTGCCATCAAGGAAGAAAAAAATCCATTGATTGAATAATCTGGTCATTCAGTATATTCAGGTAGTCAGCTGACCTCTTTCTCTGTGCACATACTGTTGCTGAACCTGGACCTGAGCAACTGCAGCAACCCCAGATTAATAATAATTATGTTTGTTCACATGTCCAAATCAAACTTACGTCACATTTCATATAAATTGTTAGGTGGTAATAAAGGTTGTTTTTGTTTTTGTCAGACAGCATTCATAAACTCTTAGAATTTATTTTACAACATGTATTTTAATTCCTAACTCTAACCATTTGTGTGTGAGAAAACAAATACTGTAGCAGTAAGGCGTTGTGAGTTGGAGGGAAAGTAGTAAAGTCCATTGACAGAGGAAGATGTGCAGAAAGTGTCTCAAACTACAAATCTTCAGCATGACAGTCCCATGTTATCTCCCTCTACCAGCCCCTCTTTCCCACAAATTCCTGTATGCAGCAAAATCAATAGTAGTCAGAGATGAAAGTTTGTGTACAGTAGTAAGATGTAGCAATGAATGTCATGATAAAGATGTATTGATGAATACAGCCAGACAAATTATGAAAATGGTAAACCTGACATCCTTATGCTCACAAAGATGTCAAACACTGATGTTTTATTAGTTTAGTTATATGTCATTTATCCTGCTGTATGTGTATTTTTTTCTATCTATTCTGTTTCTGATATAAATTAATTTATTTAATGATTAAGTCATTTTTATTTTGTTGTTTTTTCATCTATGATGGGCTGCATGGTGGTGTGGTGGTTAGCACTGCTGCCTCGCTGCAGGAAGGTCACTGGTTCTCCCAGTGCATGTGTGGGTTCTCTCTAGGTACTCTGGCTTCCTCCCAAAGTCCAAAAACATGCATGATAGGCTGATTGGTCACCCTAAATTCTCCCTAGGAGTACATGTGTACAAGTGGTTGTTTGTCTTTCTGTCTTGGTCCAGTGATGGACTGTGACTTGTCCAGGGTCCTCCATCTTGCCTAATAATTGCTGGCATAGGCTTCAGCTTCCTCGTGACCCTGAATTGAAATCAGTATTACAGAAAATATATGAATGTCATCTTTGATCTTTTCCTTTCATTTATAAAGTAGCATGTAAAAGAGAAAATATATTCACATATTTTTGAAAAGTCATAATGTATATGTATATAATGTATACAGTCGTCCTCAAAATTATTCACACCCCTTAATTAAAGAAGGAAAAAAATAAGCTGTCAGTGAAATAAGATGAAATTGACAAAAGTAATAAAAGATAAAAATTCTTGATAAACCTTGATTTAGAATTGTGGTTCGACAGAAACATCAAAAACATAGAAACAAAAAATAAAACAAGTAAACAAGCATGATGGAGCACCAGCGCTAAGTTTTGTTTGAGCAACACTTTGAGACAATCACTGCAATCAGGTGTTTCCTCTAATGTTTAAAAAGACTTCTACGCCTGTTGACAGGTATTTTGGTCCACTGTTCATTAGAAAGGTTCTAAGGTGTGTCTTGGACAGTTTTGTTTGTTTATTTTATTATTATTTCAAAACACAATTCAAAAGCAACATTCTATATCACAAAATTATTTTTCTAAATTTTTATTTATTATTAGTTTCTTCAGGTTCTTATTTGAATTACTATTCTAAATTGTGAATTAACTTTTTTGTCATTATATATATATATATATATATACATATATATATATACTGTATATATCACATACAATATATTCATTATATTGTTTTGTTCATCGTAAAATTCAAGTCAAGACTGTTCTTTTTATTTTAGATTTATCAGTTTTGTTATATTTTCATCTGGCCCTCATGTCTCTTGATTGCAAATGTTTTTTTGTTTTAGCTCCGTGTACTGAGGGTAGGATAGGGCTGAGTGGAGTGGGTGGGCAAGAAGTATTGTTTTTAGCATTTTGTCCTTTCTGCTTTTCTTTGTATTCTCTGAACTAATTTTAGTCATACCCACTTTGTAATTAAGTGTAATGAAAATGAATATCATGGGTAGATTAAGAAAATTTTGTTTGTAGGTTTTAGCTGCAGCTCTAGTTCTACACAAGGTTACCATGGTCACCCCTGCACACATATTAGCACCGCCTCTGTCTTGTAGAGTATGAATAGACTGCTTCTGTGTGGGCAACAGAGAATGGTCAACAAACTAATAAATATTTTTTAACATTTCAAGCTGTGGAAAAACAGATTGCTTTTTTTTTTTTACATTCAGTTATCTCATCAGGTTGCATGTGTAGTGAGTTAGGAGCACTTCTCTGGAGGAAGTACATTCAGGTCCATTGCAAAGTTTGTTACATTTTCAACCTTAACTGGAGCAATGTTTGCACAACCATTAAATTACAAGGAGTGGAAAAGAAAATGGAAAGAAAAGCCAAACCAATAATTGCTCTTGGAACACTTGAGTGTTGTTTCCATTAGAATTGGAATTTCACGGTGAGCAAACCTCCCTGCACTATAAATGAAAGTTTTAAGTTGCAGTGACCAAAATTTATTATGACTTGAAGAAATTAGCACAGTAAGACCAGACGCATGGTCCACAGCCAAAAACCATGGCTCTGTAAAGTCTTACATGATGACATTTTCACCATGAAATGCTTTGAGCGCATATAAGATGACACAAGAGATGGTTTCTTCCAACACTTAGTTGAAGGGCTCAGTGAAAGAAGCACAAATTATTTCAAAATTTGGAAAACAAAAAGCTCTTTCAGTGGCCACCATATTTACAGCAAAACTGCCTCTACGTAATGTCGCTTCATAATCTTCCTGCTGGTATGAAACTGGGATGAAAATACAATCTCCACCTCCTGGCAATGCAGAGAAAACCTGTCAAGCTGTTGGGTTTTAGAGTCCTTGATCCACAAGTGTGAGACTTCAAATCACATTTGACACTCTCACAGCTGCAGACGTCATGTGCCAGCAGGTGACAGCAAATGCTAAGATTGAGTTCGATAGTAAGAGCACCTGAACGATGAGCCTGTCAAATGTCATTTGACTTGAGAGGAGCTGTTTGCAGGGAGCTCTGTTTGAATGGTGGAGATTTTTTCTGCTATTATTTCCAAGGAGCTCTCTTCATGGGACGAGCACGAAGCCCCTTTTTCTGCCGAACGCTTCTCTGAGCTGTCGGCTTCATCTGGCTTTAGGAAGGCTTCTCTGCTTTGGGGTTTGATGAACTGGACGCTCAGTCTCGGCGCCACAGCTGCGCTACCCTGCTGGTTAGGTTTGCGGATGCAGTGGGAGAGGGTGGAGACGCAGCTCTTCTTGAAGTTCTCGTTCATGAAGGCATACACAATCGGATTGTTGAAACTGTTAAAGAACCCAATGGCCTGAACGATGGCGATGATCATGTTCAGAGTGACTCCATCATATTTCTTCTCAAGATCATCTGGAAAATTATAAACACAAAAGGATGTGAACTTAAAAAAAGAGTTGCTAAAAAAAAATGTTTGATTTTCTTAAACGCATCAAGGATTACTTACTGTACTCAAACAGCATGTGGACCGTGTGGAACGGTGCCCAGCAAATGGTGAAGAGCAGAACAATAGTGACCATCATTTTAACAGCTCTTTTCTTCTTCCTGTTAAAGGTTAAAAAACAATTATATAGGTGCGTATATAAGCTTTTATAACAGATGCAACACATTTCAACTTTTGCTGTTGTTGCAGAAAAGAAACAGGGAAAACATGGATGATGGGTTTCTTCTATAAAAGTGCCAGGAAGCTGCAGCAGTGAGTCAGGACCTTGGCAAAGGACCTTGGCAATACAACGGAAAGTATTCCAACTTCCTTTGCCCTTGTTTTTCAGTACTTTCACAGCAATGCCGCCTTCCAATTAAGTTCTGTTAAAGGTGGCAATGAGAACAGTTTATTCTAATATGACTGTCCTCACTTTTTTGTTATTGAATTTGGTCAGTTAAACGAATCCAGTCTGGTTCTACTTCCTTCTGGTTGCAGTTTCCAACGTCTCAGCTCAGTGAACATCTTTTGGTTAAAAACACTTTAAGAAATTTAGGCTAAAATTGGTTCAAAGAGCACAAGTTTAGTCTTAGACGTTCACTAAGTGTTTGCAAGTAGCGAAGATTTCACCAGGGGCGAGACGAGAATGGCGAAGGCTGGGCATAAAAAAAGGAAGGGGGGGAGGAAGAGGGAGAGCGAGCAGAGGCGGGGAGGGGGGGGGAAGGGGGGGGAGGGGGAAGGGGGGGCGGGGGACAAAGAACAAAAATCAAGGAACGGGAGCGGGAGAGGAAAAAAAAAAAGGAAAACGGACCACCAAAAAAAATAAAAAAATAAAATTTATAAAACAGAACAAAAAGGAAGAAAACGAAGGAAAGGAGAGAGGGGGACTGGCAATATATTTAAAAAATTGCCCATTCAGACGTAGAACTTAATACCTATAAAATGAGCATTTCTCTCAACTTTGCCATCATTAAAGCAAACTCCTGATTCAAATCAAACTGATCCAAAAGCCAATTAAGCTCTGCTCAGTTACTCATTCATTTAAATCAGACGTGATGGAGCAGGGAGACATGGAAAACCTGCTGGATGAGGGGTAATGTTTCTGTAATTCTTATTTTATCATGTCTCAGAAGCATGTTGCTGGCAGCATACAACCTGAATAGTCCAATATTTATGTAATGTTATACTAAATATTACATTCGTTAAAATGATGTGTTCACAAATTTCCACATTTTCAACCACCAATGAAACATGAGTTGGGGAAAAAGGGAAAAATGCCACCACTCAGCTCCCAACTAAACAATGCGATTGTGTGTTTGATTGATGTTCTAATTGGTTTTTAGACTGAAAAATGTTTGAAAATAGTTACCAATTATACAGCTGCAGGAGACAACCACAGTATGGAATTGTTGTCGCTGTAAGACCTTGAATTGTGCCAAATAATTACATTTCTTCATGTTTGTATTGAACTGACCCCTTATTGTCAGCATAAAGCCTTCATCGACCAATATTCTCAAGACTCCATCACTTCAACAGAATCCGATTGCCAAACTCCCTTTCTGTTTTCAGCATCTGTAAATGTTCTTGATCTCTCGACAGATGAGAAATACAAATTCCATTTCTTGAAGAATTGGGAAGATTTTTAAAATGCAATATAAACTTAAACCTATAATTCACCCATTTGTTGGAACCTTCGTTTAATGGACACAAGTGCAGAGGAAATATTGATCAAGGTGGCACAGTCTTATCTTAAGCATGTCACTGGTATTTGAACATTGCTCTCCTGAATCCCTAAACCTTCTATTCATTTATTTTATACAATATCATGCCCTGTGGATGCTGAAAGACTAAATTTCTTTTCAATCTTGTCTTGAGAGGGATTTATTTTGAACTGATCAATAATTCTCTAATGGAGTTGCAAAGCTGCTATATTGTTTGTGAAATAGTGTTACATGTTTATTACCAAAACTTTCCTGTGTTTCTTAACCTCTTTCCCAAATCTCTTTCACTGCATGAATTCCGTATTTGTTTAAAAGTAGTTTGTCTGTTAAAATAAAAAAAAAAACTTCCTTTGTATATTAGTTTGTTCATTAAAGTTTCAAACAAACGAACAAATAACAGATTTAATCTGTGTTGAAAGAAATTGGAAGAAATTCAGTTCATCATGCAATTGAACACCATTCATCTTTTCTTCAGCTTTCAAAGCACACCATTACCAAATATGCCCGTAACAGAAGCAAAAAAATAAAAACCAGTCAAAAAAAAAAAAGAAAAATCTTGATAATTTTTGCCACATGCTGTCATACCCACCTTGAGATCTTACCGATCTCCCTGTGATTCATGGTGTTGAGGACTGAAGCGTCGCCCACCCTTTTGCGGATCCACAACTCAATGCCAATGCGTGTGTAGAGGAACAACATGGCTGCCAGAGGGAGTAAGAAAAGCGCCACCATGATGAAGGTGGTGTACGCTTGCCTGTAAGTCAGAGAACTCCAACCCTCCTGACAGCACACGTGGTAGTGATCATACAAGAAGTCATACTTCACCTGGAGTGAGGCAGGAAGAAAAGCTTTTAGTATTCATGTGATTTTATCATGACACTTATGATGGATGATGGACCATCGTCTGAGCTCTGGTAGTTAGATTCATGCTGAGACACAAGAGAGCAGCAGATGTGGGCCATATTTAAACCAAATGTTCAATACAAGCTGACTTGAAAATAGACTTTGGGTTCAAAACAGAGTCCACAGCATCAGTGGGCGACCAGCATGTGACCACTAACAATTTTCAGCCATCACTGGCA
The DNA here is from genome assembly GCA_023101725.1 of Atherinomorus stipes. Taxonomy (NCBI): domain Eukaryota; kingdom Metazoa; phylum Chordata; class Actinopteri; order Atheriniformes; family Atherinidae; genus Atherinomorus; species Atherinomorus stipes. Next base: position 608,011 of record JALJCO010004868.1, read on the forward strand.
TCAAAGGTTATTCTATTGTCCACAAAACCTTTGTCAGGTAACTTCTACTTCTAGGTGCAGCTAAGGCGTAAAATTCAGTAAGTCCAGAGGTTCAGAAGCACATCTTTGCTTTTCGTCGATGATGTGTCAGTTGGATTGAGCAGCAGTTTGCAGAGGGTTTGAGTTGACTATAAGGCGACTGGAATTTGTCTGAAGCTGTGGTTTCCAACTAAAACAGTAGATTATAAATTCAAGATTAAGTTGCCCCATCAACAAAAGAAACCTAAAAATCGGAGGGTCTTGAAAAAGAGTAGAGATGAGAGATGGACCAGTACAGAATTTCCTGTGATGCTGGTCTGTTATACTGAACCTTTTCAATTTAATAGTACTTCAATAGGTCCTTCCACACTTGAAGCTTGTCCGTAGCTGTGAGGACAGGATTCTTATTGGCTTCTCTGAGCTTGATGGCACTTTTTACATTCACCTGTACTGTGATAGGGATTTTTGTGCAGTCAAAGCTAATGGAAACTATAGCAAGTCATTTTGTTGCTTTAAAGGGTACTTACCTCTAGCTGTTGCACAAATAGCATTGGTGAACCCACTATTACTGATGCAATCCACACAAGCCCTACAGAAAACAAACAGATGTGTCATGGAATGGATGCAGTCTGCAGAAAAAACCTTTTGCATTAAGAACAGCCAGAATATATACAGTATATGATTTACACATATAAAAGTTGCTAAGAAAATCCAAGTACAACTCTGGTGCTACTGATGCCAAGTAGTATTCATGGCAATTCCACAATTAAACACCTCTCTTGTGTAATTAACAAGCAATCAGTCTGTTTCCTCCACATTTCTTTGATCTTTGTTCCAGTGTGAACCTGTAAAATGCTCTGTGACTACAGTGTTTCTGCTAAAGTAACAGAGGAGAAAGCTGAAATTTAACCAGCACAGGATCAAATTAGAAGCTGTCAATCTTTGTTTGTTTTTTTTGTTGTTGTTGTTGTTGTTGTTTTTATACTGGCTCCAGTTCAAGGGGATTAAAGCCAAAGCAGCTTTCACTGTGCACACACTTTAAGTGAATATACTCATCATGTTAAAGATTGCATGGCTTTAGGCTGCAGAATAGCAGAATATTCAAAGTAGATGACAGAACACATGAATCAGAATCTAAACACGATGCCTAGTTTTCATGTGGCAATAATTAAAACTCCTTGAAACCTCTTGAAACTCCTTAAATCACTGCAACATACAGTACCTAACATCTTGTATGCTCTTTTGGACGAGTACTGCCGCCTCATTTTCAGTGGGAAAACAATGCCCTGGTATCTCTCAATGGCAATGCAGGTCATTGTGAGGATGCCTGTCACTATAGCTGTAGTCTGCACAAAGGGAACAGTCTTGCAAACCAGAACTCCTACAGGAAAAGCAGAGACATGGAAGAATGGCTCGCTGAGAAATAGTCAAAGATATTCATTTGCATTCAAGTTGTCTCCATTCCTATTGTTAGAACTGAGATGAAAAATAAGGGCAAACTCATCATCTTCCAGTGGAGAAATTAATTGAAGTGGCAAAGCAACCATCTCTTATCGCACATATTTCACAGTTAATGAAACACAGAGCAGAAACACACATTAGCTCTAACCTGATGCACCTTGAATGAACTGTGAACACACCTCAACAGCAGCAGCTCTTTGCTGTGAGATGCTCAGCAGCATCTGTTTGCTACAGCTCTGCTGGTTAAAGTATTAAGCTTCACTTCAACAAGAACACAATTATTTCCCAAACTGGCCCTGAGTCAGAGAAGTCACGACTGAGCTGTCGGGTAGTGTCAAAGGAAACAGTTGTGGAAAAATTCAGAAATATAATGATGTGCATATTTGCTTTTGTACAATACTACAAAAAGCTGCAAACAGATGGTGAAATGTCGTTTTCCTGTGTGCACAGACTTTATGCCCCTGCACATTTCTTTTAAAATAATTGTTCCACATTCAGAACGACAAGGCATTCTTTCAAACTAGCTTAATTCAGCACACTCTATGCACACAGGAAACTATTAATCTCTATTAACATTAGTTAAGTCTCTTTAACAAATCTTCCAAAAGGTTGAAGACGCATGAAAGTGGTAAAATCTAATTAGGTTATATTCATTGGTTGAGACAGCATCTGCCTGCTGACTGAAAAGCAACAAGGAAGAAAATTAAGTTATTGCATTATCATCTTTTTTTGGACATGCCTAAAGATTTGTGATGATCTTGTGTTTATTTCCGGACCCTGAGTGTCTTCTCATGCACCCCCCCTTATCAGCAAATGAATGTTTTAATTCATTGGTCCATTCTTGTTGTTAGTGAACATTTTAAAAAAGGTAATGTATAAATTTAAAAGCAAACTTTTAGGTAATATGATGATAAAAAGGAAGCCACGCTGTTCCAAATCACAGCCACATTAACAGAAAACTCATTTAAATGTCATGCATGCAGTGATAATAAGTTGTCCTGATGTAAGCTGACAGCCTCTCAAAGCTCCAACATTTGAATCCACCTTTTGAAAGTTCTTAGTGATACTTGAAAAAGCTTTCCATCTAAGACACAACTGTGCAGAATTGTGTTTTTGTTGTTGTCAGACAGCTCTTTGCAATATATCACTTCCTGATTTGTGATTTTAGCGCTTATATCAAGACAAACACCCCATAATACTACAGTCTCAAAATACTGTTCTGTGTATGTGTGGGTTATCTGGGTTTATAAATGCACTAAAGACTATTAAATTATGTTTTTTTTTAAGTAAAAATCTGCCTAATTACCCTAAAATGACCTCAAATTTATTTGCAGAGGACAAATTTAGTCAGAATGGAGGATAGAGCAAGCACCAAGTCATTTTTCTCCTGCCATCTGTATTAACAGCTTATTTTTCTTTTCTTTTTTAAAAAACTAGCCTTGGGGAGAGACAAAAGCTTATTTGTCATTTGAATGTTCAGACTCCGTCTGGGGCTTTCTGGTTTCTTTTTGCAGAATCACTCCTTTAAGGCATCAGTGTTTGGATGCCAGGGGACATTTTTTGACCTGTTTGCTCACGGCTGTGAGTGCTTTTAGTGATAACCTGAGCTACAGAGAGTATGACTCCGATTAGGATGCTGAGATTGCAAACTTATTATTGTGCTCCAGAGATTAGACTCTTAGCACCTTATAACACACCTTTTTTTTTTATTTAAATCCTCACGTAAAGTTATTATGCACGTGAATGCATTGGATTCTGACCAAGAACCTTATCTATTGTAGCTTTTATGTAGGCTATAATTTTCCACCAGGAGCACATTTTGATCAATTTTTCGAGTGGAAGGGGGGGGGGGGGGGGGGGGGGGTCTCTATTATGACTGAATGTGATTCTGCGTAATTGCCACAATAATTGGCTAGTTATTACTCCGATAGAAAAGTCGCTTAATATAAGTTTAACCTTACCGCCAAACCATTCAGAGGAGATGTTCTGCAACAAAGTGAAAGGGATGCAGAAAAAAGTGATGAGCAAGTCGCTGACCGCCAGAGAGCAAATGAAAATATCCGTCGCCGTCTGTATGGCCCGTTTCTTCACAACTATGTAGATGACCAAACTGTTTCCAGCCAAAGCCAGGACGAAAATCACCACATACATGATGACAAAGGTGGTCTTGGCGCTGTAAGGTAACTCGGGGATGTAGACAAGCGGCTGGATGTTGTAGGTGTTGATAAACTCCTGGCGGCTCAGGTTGTAGTACTGGAGCATCTCCTGCAGCACTTGGGGAGTAATTTTGGAGGAACCCTGTCCCGAGTCTGTCGAAGCAGCTGCCATCCTGACACAGTATCCCTCTGTCTGCAGTTCCGAGACGAACTTTGAGAATAGAAAGAAGAAATAAAAGAATCAGTGCGGGCTCCGGTGAGCTGAAACCCTCTCTTTGAGCTGCAGGTGCTTCTGGATGTTGCTGCTTCTTTAACCCAGCAGGATCAGCTGCCGTCGCTGCTGCAGCAGCTGCAAGTCCATCTTTGCGAGTGTGTATGTGTGTAAGAAGACTGAATGGCTTTTCTGTATGTCCGACGTGTGCGGGTTAGGTTTTCCTAGGAAGAATACTGTGTGTTTAGAAGCATGTATTCCAGCACATAGTTGTGCATAATTTTTTATAAAGTTCAGACCAAATTTATGTTCCATGCCAACTTTTAAATGAGCTATAGCAACCTTTAGGGCTGTGAAATGAAGTCAACATAGGAGCCCCAAATTTGGCATTTGCTGTATGGCCACTTGAGACATATTTTCAAAGCATTTCAGTCCCCATAGACCCCCCACCATCACTACTATCTCCCACGTAACAGCGGGAATAAACAGCTTGATACCGAAAACAGGTTTGGTAATAGCTCAGGAGCTGTTTGCATTACTTTGGGTTCCCCTTTACTGTCTCATATCCAGAGGGAACTGTCTTACAGCTGAAAATCACTTTTGCAGCAGTGTGCAGAACATCGATAATAACAGCAGGGATGCATCATTGGTGGTGGGTTATAAAATAAGGAGGTTTGAAGAGAGGTACAACACCCAAACTTGAACATACAGAATTCCTGCTCTAAGTCCAACCTTATGATGACTGTTTTTCATCTCTACTGTTTATATTTCTATTTCACAGACACTTCCACATATGAACTGGAACCAAGAATTGTTCTTTCTGAGCTTTTCCATCCAGCCCACAAGCAAAATGTTTGCAGCATGAGTGGTGGACAGCAGCAAATATTGTGCAGAAAGACTGCTTTTCACTCGCTCCTCGCTATCTCATGCTCAGATGAACTTATTGACATTACATTGATATATTTATCATACATGTGATTTCACAATTTCCTTTCCCAGATTAATAAAGTATTTTTCATTGAATTTAATTTCATATCAACCCAATAAGGAGACTTTAAAGAGGTCTCCTATTTCTTATTTAGGGATTTTATCATGGCTGGTTTATCATCAGAAAGTTTTTGCAAGTCAAACTAATGTGACTAACACTGGAAAGAGTCATTGCTCTTTGAAAAGCTGCACACTTAATTTTGAGATGACTTGAAAAATCCAATGATGGTCATGTGCTTGTGCTGCTCCTTATTTGAGCAGCAAGAATGATGAAGTCTGCACTGTTTACATTTCAATTAGAGATGCAATAACTATTTTAATGCAAATATGACTTTCTTTGTTAATTGATTTGCCTTTAAGAGAAATGTGAAAAATGTTGACTAGGTTTTTTTTTTTACAAGGACTAAGCTTTTTTCTTACAACAAAGTATATGCACAGTAATTAAGATGCATATGTCCACATAGAGGAAATTACAACAACTGAAAGAAACAGAGGGCGAATAAAAATAATGAGAGGATTAATTTCCACCACCAGAAAGTGTGCTTTCAAAGAAGAAGAAAAAAAGTGATTAATCAACTTTTCAGTAATGCAGAAAAGGACTATTTTAGTTATTGTGAGAGTTAAAATTTATATGAAGAAATTAAAGATGTAACATGATTTATTAGCTTCAGTGTGCAGTCCACTTATGTCAAATAGAAACCATCGTTAGGGTCCAACTGGGTCCACTCTCACAATATGAAAACAGATTTAGTACTCAACCACATGAATCTGCACTATAAACTCATTGCTTTATCTCTGTTTTTATTCCTGGGTTCTCTTCAAAGGCTTTTGTCGCTAAGTTTTAGAAGTTTGACTTGTCTTATGATGTGCAAATGATGCATTCAGGCTTCTCACGTAGCTGTTGATATTGACAGATGTCAAGAACTCATCCAGTTCCTCTGGTGTCAATTTCAGAAAGCGACTAAATAAGAACCCAAGTGTAGAAATAGGTTGTTTTTTCTAACATTAAAAATGGTTTAACTCTCCATTAGTATTAGCTTGAGGCTAGCTAAGTTATAATAAAGCAGTTTGCTCATAATGTGACTGGATACTGTTATATTCTGGGTTTAATTCTATGAAATATTCACAAAAACTCTCCCATACACAACTAACCTTGGCTTGTTTATCTGGTTTGTTTTTGTCCATTTGTGCACACATACAGTCGTCCTCAATGTCACAATTTTCTCTGAAAATCATGACAGTGATTCTGAATTGTGTTTCAACAGAAATATTGAAAACAAACACACAAAAAATAAAACAAGTAAACAAGCCTAATGGGGTTCCGTAGCTAAAATTTTGTCGAGCAACACTTTGAGGCAATCATTTCAATCAGGTGTTTTCTCTTATGTTCAACAAGATTTCTGCACCTGTTGACAGGTATTTTGTCCCACTGTTCATAGGATAGGTGCTCTAGTCTGGGACAGTTTTGTTTGTTTGTTTGTTTTTTATTTATTATCTTCAACCACAATTCAAAAGCAATATTTTATTTCACAAAATTATAATTTCGTAAATTTTTATTTATTATTAGTTTCTTTAATTTCCTGTTATTTGAATTATTCATGTAATTTGAGCCTTTTCTTTAATTGCAGGGTTTGAATAATTTTTAGGACGATTGTAGAAGCTCTGAAAGTGTATTGTACTAAACTGGACAATCCTTTAAACACTTTTAATCTTTAATAACATCAGAAAACAATCCTACATACAGTTACCAATTTTCATTTTAATGCAGTATTATCAGATATTTGTCCTTTTTAAAAGAAGTCCACCTATAAATATAATTAGTTTAACAATTATTTAATCTTTTTTTTTATTTTTAATCATTCAGTGTTTCAATAATTAATTAAGCTTTAAAGCTCTTTTATACGACTGTTGTTCATTAATGTTTGGGATGGTATGTGTGCAAGAGGAAGGGGGGACTAGCACCATAATCTTGCCCAGACCAGCTCTGTTCTTTACATTCAACTAATGCACAAACTTAATATTTGCCCATCGGTAAGTTATTCTACTCTGTTGTAGCCTTGAATTGTGAAGCAGATAACAGTTGTTCCTCAGGTTCACTAGCAGATTTCAGAGGAATGCATTAAGTATTCTAACATACTTGCCAGGGTCAGAGCTGACTAGAGATCAATGAAAAGATTGTAGTTAATTTTCTACACTCACTTTGATTTAAGTGTGTGTTTTTGCAGCAAACTGCGATCAGTTTTGACTTATGTGAATGAAAAAAGGGGATATAAAGTTCCTACTGCACAAAGACAGCCATTTTTAGGTTCTTCAAAGTGCTTCACAAAGCATTATTCACCCACACACTCATTGCCAACCTCTATTCTCTGCATAACACGTAAACAGCTATACGCAGTGTCTCATACCTATGGGTATGTGTGGGATTAGTGTCTTGCAAAGGATGGTTTGACAAGCAGAGGGTGCTGAAAAATGAACAGCCAACCACTTCTGACAACCACTCTCCCACCGATACATGTTTGTAAGAACCAAGCATTTTATTTATCTATTAGTTTTCATGCCTTTACTTTATTTTCGGTTTCGTTTTGCATAAAGTTTTGAGAGATTTCAATTCATTTGCATAAGGCTTCATGCACCACTCTATTTACAAGATAAAAAGGAAACAGAATTATGATATAGGCAGTAAATGACCACTTTGGTGTTGTAACACTTCTGCAAATACAAATAATTTAATTTACAGAACTACAGAGGTGCTATTTTTATACAAATAGACGACTATAACATGATTAAAATTACCAGTTGCCGTGGCTTGGCACCTATAAAGTTGCAGTCTCTCTAATCCCGAGACTGTCTGCACCTCCACATATTGAAGTATTCTTGGGGAATAGTCTTAACTCCACCTTGAACCTGTGTGGTAATTGGAGAGAAAAACAACTGCACATAAGGGTGAAAGTAAGGTGTTTCATAAACTTTAGATGAGCTGAAAAAGAGGCCATAAACCCACAATTTGTGTGCTGCATTCTTCTTATAAGTTTACCACTTGCTCATCAGGTCATAGGAGGCACCACACTGGCGCAGGACCAGATTAAAGATTTAGCTGTCCAGATTTGGTATTTGTGGTTAAACATCGTCTGACCAAATGATTCTCATTTTAGTTCAGTGTCCATACCTGCATTTGCTAATTATCTCCCAACACGAAAGGCTAAAAGGATAATTGGTCACAAAATGGTAGGGCATGAATTCAGAATTAACGCTAAAATTATCATAATGCAAAATGACAACAGCAAAAAACAGTGGCAGGAACCCTCATGACTGCTATTGCTGCAACAATAGAGGCTGATAGAGGAGTGTTAGAGCTGTGGCTATGCTGGGTGCAGATGACCTATAATAAGCTGCTGAACTGACAGCAGAGCAGCAGCTTCTCTACAATAAACCCAACAATTAGCTGAGTGAAAAGACAGTTCACCTGTGCTGAATACAAAGAAAGGCAGAGGATACCAGCTGTATGTGCTGTCACATTTTATATTGTGTTTGACAGCTCACCTGCTCCCAGCGTACAGCACAACTGCATGTATGCTCCATGGTTCAGTTTCTCGGCTGTCTCTAGGGATGATCTCTTCTGGACTGAGATGTCTGATGTTTCTCCAGGTATCTGTTGGAGGCATTTCCACAGTGTGGGGAACACTGCCCCCAGTGCTCTGATGACCACGAACACGATCGCTTTCACCCTCCAGGGTGCTCCAGCTCTCCCTTGAGCCCTTGGTATTTCTCCAGTTTGTCATGTTCTTTTTTCCTGATATTTCCATCGATCCGGATGACTACGTCAATCTCAGTAGCTTTCAGCTATCCAACAGGGGAAAATTCAGTGCAGTGGTTTTTTCCCCATGATAGTTCCTCCAACTCCTTCTTCTCCAGTTTCCACCACCCAAGACATTCACTGTTTCATCCCTTGAGGCCATCTTCCTGATGTACGCTATGCAGTGGCTAACATGGAAGGGAAACATGGGGCAAATGTGTTCTTTTGTAAACATTATCAACTGAATCAATACTAACCCACTAACTAACCCACCACCATACTGTATCTTCTGCAGGTGTAGCACAGATATCACAAACTCCAGTCCCAATATTAATGGGTTGATTTGAATTGGGTAAAAAAACAAAAAAAACGGTAAACTGTAGCCTAATAGTTACAGAGAAATTTGTGTTTCAATTTTACATGTAATGTGTTTATCATCTTTATATTATCTGTGTAAAAGGAGAGATGCTGGTGCTTCAGTTAGATTTGAAGTGAAATGTCACAATTCAGTGTGAACTTGCAGCTTAACACTTACCAATGCACAGAGGCTCTGCTAAGGTTGCATTTATTCATCTGAGATATAGAAGACAAAACAATTCCTTCTGGCATTTGAACAACCTTCAAATTCATGTTGAAAAAAGAAAAAGTGGAAAAAAAAAAAAAAAAAAAAAACACCAGTCATTATTTGGTCTAGGTTGTCTCAGACAAAGAAGATAGCTCTTCATTCTTCGGATGAAAATTCAGCAGACTGGTTTTCTATAGGCTGTTGTTTATATTTGAAGAATTTAGATTAAAAAAAGATACTTAACAAACAGATAGATATTAACCCTTTATTAACTGTAATAGAAATGACCCGTTTATGCCTGCTCTGTTATTTTTGGGATAGTGGGGTCATTTCTGGGGGATAAATAAATGATTTTATTTTTTAGAATCTGAATAACTTAAGAAAGAAAGAAAAGAACATTAAAGGAAAAAAATAAAATGCAATGTTAAAAAAAAAAGAAAAAAAAAAAAAATATAAAAAAATAGGAAATGTTTTTATCACATAATAAAAAAAAAAAAAAAAAACATAGAGATCAAAAACATTTAAAAATGTAAAAAAAAAAAAAAAATATTTTTAAACACTTTAAAATATTTTAAAAAATTATATCTTTTTAAGTTTTAGGAAAAATCCTTATTAGGTGGGGGAATAAAGAGGATTGATTTTAACTTCAAGAAAAAACAGCTAATAACCCTTACCTTCTCTTCCAAAAAATTCCTGGAAGATTCAAGATGTAAAAATAAAATATACAAAAAGTTTCCTAAAAATAAAAAAAAAAAAAATTTAAAAAAAAAAAAAAAAAACCTAAACCACAATAATAAAAAAAAAAAAAAAAAACAATTAATCTTCGGGGGAATAGAAGAAAAAATAAACTTAATAAAAAAAAAAAAATAAAAAATATAAAAAAAAAAAAAAAAAAACAGAAAAAAAAATAAAAACATAAAAAAATAAAAGAAAAAACAACAATTCTTATTTTTTTTTTATTTTCATTATTTTTCTTTCCTTCTTCCATCGGTCATGCCGGGAGCAAACACCACTAAACTCTCATGTCTTGGCGGCATCTTCTGCTTTATATATTGATTATGTTCGCGGTGAGTGGCGAATGGAGAGGAAAATAAAGACGTGATGGGGGCTCTGAATGAAAGGCGGGATAGAAAGGGCTAAAAAAAAAAAAAAAAAAAAAAAAAAATAATGATATTATTTATAATAGATTTAATTAGGAGAAGTATAAGGAGGAATAAAAGATAGGGAAGCGGCTAGCGGCGGCCGCCGGCGTTCGACATGGTTAAAGAGTGATGGTAATGGGAAACACATATCTCCCTTGATGAAACAGACTGGGTTTCAAAAGCAGCCTCTGATATGAGGCTGGGTCGATATGAGTGGTGAAGTGAAGATCTGAACATGTTTTTTCTTCAATCGTTTCTTGTCACTGTCGGCTTAAATTTACTGTATTTCTGAAAGCCGTAGACAGGAAGATGTGGTATCAGCAAAACACAGTAGCAGTGTCTCAATTCAGTGTCTGTACACTTTGAAGTGTTGGTTCATCGGCTACAGTGGTACACCAACGCTGTCCCATGTGGAAGGCGTCTCCGAGTGCAGCAGACAAATCCACACTCCGTTCAGCAGGCAGCAGAGCTTCCGAGTATCCTTTGCGGCCTTGTTTCTCCCAGGATTCTTTACGCGCAAGATGGCAGGGAATAAGCAGCAGACCCCGGGCTGTAATATTTGATATATTTGTGGATTTTCAAGTGTTAAATGAAGTGTCAAGAAACAGAAGCTAGCCTCCAAGTTAAATTTAAAAAATGAAACTATAATTGATATGAAATATGTACTCAAGCTTAAAATGAGTTTTTGCTTCAGAAGATGCATTTGTTTGACATTATTCAGTTTAAAAGTAAGAGAACCAACTTGGTCAGTGTTAACAACCGGTTATTGTGGCACTCATTCATACTTGGTGATGGTAAGCTAATATGTAGCCACAGCGGACTTGGGGCTGACTGACAGAAACATGGCAGCCATTACGCACCGACGGCCTCTCCAACCACCACTGGAACATTCATACATATTCATACACCTTTGATACCCTCACTGGAGGCATGGAAGGTTTAGCATCTTGCCCAAGGACACAACATAAGATGACTGGGGAAGCAGGATTTGAGTCACTGATCCCTCGACCACTGGACAACCCGCTCTACCACCTGAGCCTTAGCATTTTGTGAAGATACAGACAGATTACCTGATCAGATCTAATCTGTGGATCAACCACGTGGGATCCACACCTTGTGGGAACAACATCTTGGTCCACTATGACTTACAGGGAAAACATCTAGCAGCAGGCTAAAACACATCAGATACCAAAAACTATACAGTCATACAGTACATGACAGTTAGTTTAAATTAAAGCAAGATGTTGACTTATTCTGTGATGCAAGAATGTTATTGTCCCTTTATGTATTTGCTCTGGACATGAATCATTAAGACATTGGGTTGCTGAGTCTTTCAGTATGAACTGTGAGCCTTTATCTCAATTTTTATATCTTCTTCGCCAACATTACTCCGCTGACAAATGATGGTAATACGTAATCAATTGCATATTGCTGTCGTTTCTGTCTAGTTCCCTCTGATATTTCCCAACTACTAGAAATTTAGTACAATTTCCTTTGGAATATGTTCACCGAAATGACTGAGAAATCTGTGTTTACTTGATGGTGGAAATGAACTGTTTGCCAGTCTTAGCAACAGTAACCACGAGGGGTGGGACTCAGAGGGTCAGTCGAATTAAATCAAATTAGCATTCATTCCAGGAGCCATGCTGCCAGAATGGTGGCGTGAACTTGTTGGCCATTTGTCCAGCAGTTTTTGTCCTGACCAAACCATTATAAAACTGTGCAGTTGATAACTATAAGCAGGACAGACGTGAAATTCCTCCCTCTTCAGAAGAGAAGAGGAGGTAAAACTTTGTGGTGACTTAAAGAAATCAGTCTTAGAAAACATACACAAATAGACAAAAAAAAAAGATAATGCAAGTTGCTCAACGAGTTGTTGAGTTGTCTGTCCATCCATCCGTCTGTCTGTCTTCCTCTACTTATCTGGGATCACGGGGACACATGCCTGACCAGGGAAGCCCAGACTTCCCTCTTCCTCATAGCCGCTGGTTCTTCCGAGGGGATCCAGAGGCGTTCCTAGGCCAGCCGAGGCACGTAGTCCCTCCAGCGTGTCCTGGGTCTTCCCCGGGGACTTGTCCCAGGCATCCTAACCAGGTGTTGTGGTTGAGTTGAATTGTAGCACGTTTTTTTTTTCTTTTTTAGCATGTATTCATTGAATAGTTTTTTATTTTCACAAGACGCTATTAAGATTGTCCATTTGCATTTAATTATCTGAAGTTATTAAGTATTAAACTCTCTGAGACACCATGAAAAACTCTATTATTTTCTGCACATTGTCTCATAAATGTTATAATACTTGCAAAATGACGCCCAACAATCAACTTTGAACAAATTCAAACATCCATTCCTGTAATAAATGCAGTACTTCTGAGTGGACATTTACTTCTCTTGTGCATTTTTTCTTCAAGGACAGACAATCACAAAGAAGACTCAAAAATGAGTGCAAAGATAAATGCTTTCACTTTGAACGAGTAACATCCTTGTCACCCACCACATATAGCCCTGGAGATCTCACCATACACAAAGAAAGCTGGATCTCAGTTTTGGATCATGCATACAGAAAAACTTATGAGACAGGAGTGATATGATGTCCTGTGATGACCCAGTTTTACTGTTTCCTGTAAAAACAAAAGTGAGGCTGCTTTCTCCACACAGAAAGCTGCTCTGATGGGTCACCTCCGGGGCCTGAAATTCAACAAAGTGTGCCATTAGACTCCAAATTTTTATGCACCGTTGAATACAGAGACAGTCATAAACATTTTAGAATAATTTTCCAAGAATATAGACAAACTTTCTACAAATTTGCTTTGTGGCTGAGTCAGGAACTTATAAAAAGGAAGGGTAGTGCAAGAAAGTTCTTGTAAATCAATGAATCATTTAAAACAATTTTCTGAGAATTTTAACATTAATTAAGGCTGTGACAAAAGACCAGTTAGTCATCACACAGCTTTCAGTGTGACAACCAATGTAGTCATACATTTCTGAATGTTTTAAAGATAAGATAATAATAACTAAGATAAAAATCTTTTATTGGCACTGTTCATATTGTCACCAATATTCATACAGTAGTGAAAATCACTATGACTGATCAGAGCGCTGCACAAGATAAAAACAGGTTTAGAAATAAAAGAACAGTAGGCATAAAAACACAATAAAATGCAATCACATATTTGTAACACCAGGTTCAGCTGCTGAGTATAAAATTTAGATTCTATTATTTGGTACCTTGAAGGGCTGTATAATGAAATATATATATTAAAAAAAAACAGTGCCTGGAAACTATAGGTTACAAGTCCCTTCAAGACCACTAGGCCAGTCCAAGACATTGCGAGACAGAGACCTGAGACCAAGACCGAGACCGAGACCGAGACCAAAGACTGCCAAGGCCGTGACAAGACCAAGACTATGAAAAAGTGGTCTTGAGAACTACAAGTCTACCAGGGAGATATAACCCGATCAGAAGTGAAACAGCGTTGTAGAACGGAAAACCCAGGGTTAACCCTGAAGTTAAAGGCCCCAGGTCATTCATTAGTGGGCTCACTGACGTTGCTCTTGTCACCAGTTTCTGTCAGGTGGACTAAACCATTTTGCGTTTATGAGAGGGGGGTGGGGGGTTGAAAATTTTGGGATGACTGTGACATAAATTTAAGTCTCTCAGTTGATAGCATCTACGATACTACCCCAAAATTTGAATATCCTGAAAAAGTTCATTCATTTCTGTAATTCAACTTAAAAGGTACAATTTACATATTGTTTAGACAATTAATATGTGAATCAATATATTTCAAGCTTTTTCTTCTTTGGATGTTGCTGACTTGCAGCTTAAAAAAACCTGAAATTCTAAAACTCAAAAAATTAGAATATGTTGAAAAGCTCTAGTATTTTAGGTTCAGAGTTTCACATTCTAATCAGGTAAGTAATCCAAAGCACCTCCATAATGTGCCCAGATCCTTTCAGTCCAGCATTAACACAGCCATCTACCAGGACATTTTGGAGCACTTCATGCTTGCTTCAGCAGACCAGCTGTATGAGGATGCAGACTTCATCTTCCAGCAATACTTGGCACCTGCCCACATTGCCAAAAGTACAAAATCTTGGTTGAACAACCATGCTTGATTGGCCCACAAACTCACCTGACCTGAACCCCATCGAAAATATGCGGGGCATTGCCAAGAGAAAGCTGAACGGGAAGAGACCAAACAATAAAGAAGAGCTCAAGGTTGTGATTGAAGCATGTTTTTTCTTCCATAACACCTGAGATATGCCAGAAGCTGGTTGCATCGATGCCACGCCGAGTTAAGACAGTCATTCAATCAAAAGGGGCCCCAATCAAGTACTAAGTACAGATGCAAGATTTTACTTTAGGAGGCCCGACTTTTTTGTATTTAAAGTCCTTTTTTTTAAATTGATTTCATGCAATATTCTAAGTTTTCTTTATTTGCAAGTCCTAATCAGCAGCATCCAAACAAATAAAGCTTAAAATATATTGGTTCACATATTATTAGTCCGTACAATATGTAAATTGCACCTTTTCAGTTGAATTATAGAAATACATGAACTTTTTCAGGATATTCAAATTTTGGGGGGTAGTAACTTATATGTTTGAAATAAATATTGACACCATTTAATTAGAGGGCTCAATTAATACAAAATAAAACATCTCACACACACACAGACAAAAAAAAAAAAAAAAAAAAAATCTGTAGTTTCATCGGCTCCTCTCCAGCCATGGGTAGTCAGGTCACTCTTCCCCCCATTGTGACACCCATGTTTCTATCTCACATGTATCTATAAGGGGGTTGACAAGATCCAATGGTGATTGTTTGATAAAGCAATCAGGTTTTATTTGGTACGGTCTTATGAAGTCAAATTTGTTGACTTTTTACTCTTATACACAAAAGTATAAAAAGGATCAACTGACAAGAGCTACCCACCCTGTGTCTTCTTGTGTTGTCAGTGTAAGAACAAAAAAGCACACGAGCACAAACCAAGACCAGACACACTTCAGAAAACTGGAAAAGCAAGCTGGTGTCTGATATCAGCAGGAGTTCAGTAACTTCACTCCTCAAGGCCATTTGTTGTGCTGCTTGTTGCTAGAGAAATAAAGATGAGAAATGAAAAAAAAATTCTTTGACATGTTAAATTAGTTCTTTGCTTTCTCCTAAACTTATTAGCGCTCTCACCAACAACTGTGACGTCACTTCAGCAAGTTGCCTTGACTGTAAAAAGACAAGTCCAACACCGGGAACAGATCACACATGCTAATAATACAAAACAGATGTTTAATGACGCCGCAGACTTGCCTAATTGTTTTTGCATGTACTAGTTGTAGGTTTAAGCATCCGCTATCTGACCTTGTGGTGTGTCCACCCCTGACCACAGACAACCCCACACACCTGTACACCCACACACGGGCCCCCATGGAGCTTAAAAATTCTTTCATTATTATAATCCCACAATCTATCAATCACCTGTATGCTCTATGAGGTTTTTCAGCTCATCCTTCACCCAAGCAGCCTTTAAATAAGTCAGGGAAAACTCAGGATGAGCCCTCATGAGCAGATAATTCTCAGAAGAGTTGACAACAAGATGAGTGTGGGTGCTGATAACGGATGCTGCTTCATCCTTTCTTGAATGTGTTTTACTTTCCAACTACTTATTGATATTCCTCATGTCAGTGTGTTTTGTGTCGATAGCAAAAGATCAAGAGTCAACATAACATTAAGAAGTCAAACTTATCCACTCTTCTTGACATGTTTCAAAGATAATACTGAAATTTTTGCAGCACACCGTTTGCATAATGTCCTGTTTCCTATTTATTCTGTGCAGGTTCCACTCTGGAGGATTTCCAGTGGTGAGAGCTTTTCCTGTGTACAAAATGTCCTGCTGTCTAGTTCACATGGAAATTAGATGGAAATTTTCTGTCACTCTTCTCTGAAAAATTGCTCATCTTAATTAGTACTGTGTGCAAAGCACCTCTTAATTGAACAAATGTTAAGCTTTTACCAAGAAGAACAAGAAGATACCAAAACAATAATGTGCAAATCTTTTCATAACTTCATTACAAACATTTGGCTTTCATTAACTTTCAAGTTTAAAATAGACAAAAGTGCCTCAGTTTTTTACATCAATTTGTGAGAGTGTATCAGGTAATATGTCTTCTCAGTGGTGTAGTCCAGTTACCTTTACTGTATATATGCAGCTGCATTTTTAAGCAATCGATTGTTCCACTGTGCTTGAGCTATAAATATGAAACTTAGAGAAAACAGTCAACGGACTTCCCCGAATGCCTGCCAGATATTTCAGCTAACATTTCAACTTACATGACAGTGGTTCCCAATCCTGCCGGCCCCCTTTTCATTAACAACAACAATGAGAGTCCCTCCTCCCTTGCCTCACTGTTAGGCTTTTTAGACCTTGTGTACACAACTTTATATGAGGTAAGTTGAGGATTTGACGAGATGGAAGTCCCATAGTGTGAAGCTTTATATACTGTGAAAGGCTTATATCTTGTTTTATGTTTTTTGTTTGTTTTTGTATTTGCTATGTTTGCTGCGAATTCAACATTATTTGTCCATTAACTTTCACAAATATGTGCATGATTTAAAAAACTGGCTGCATGGCTGCATTTGTTTTTGTGGTGATGTCACATTGGTAACAACTTGCAGTAAACAGCAAATCAGAAATGCTTATGATGTCTTCAATAAGTTTTTTCATGGCATTTTGCATAAAGTAAAATGAGGAGAAATTTAAAATGGGATTCTGGAAATGCATTATGTAGCTTCTTGTATTATAAAAGTAAGGGTGGTTAACTTTATTTTCTCCATTTGGCTGCAAGGGCTCGCCCTTACTGTCCTCTCTTGCTCAATATCCAAGAAATAATATTTTCTGCTCCCTGATCGTTTTTCAGTAGTCTTGCAGAGGCATGTCCAGACACCCAGAATTCATCACGTCCCACAGTTGAGTCAAGTCCCACATCTGATCATGTGGCTTGTGGTCATAAATTTTTTACACTTTCAAGCAAAGGAGAAATTCTGCCACGGGGATGAAGAATGTGGTGGAGGGTCAGAGGACAACTGGGAAGGGCTGTTAATTACTTTGTGACTGGAAGGGACAGACAAAATGTCACGCTATCCTGTAAAGGACTTGTTGAAGAGCAATATGGTCTCATGGCAACATTTGGAAAGAGTCTTATAATTTAATAGATGTTGAGAGGTTATTCAAGCTAGTTTTTCATGCAACTGAGCAGAGAGATAACCCCATAGAGTAAAATATTACCTTAAAAAGTCCCATTTTAGCAGTTACTTCACATTTATTTGATGTGATTTTCCATATTTTGAAGACAAAGGGGTTGCAAGTCCCATCCTGATCGCCAGTGCACTTAAATACTTGAACTGTAAAATGTCACATGTACATACTGTTTTCTTTGATTTTACTCACAGTTTGGTTGCTGTTTCACACAAACTATTTAATTGTGTGAGAATTACTCCGATCTAGTGGTGCACTAATTGAATGCAAGCAACCATGTAGTGCTCTCTGGCGCCTCGCTGTTGAGCCATGTTATTACCATAGATATCCATATATAAACACTGGATAGATAGATCTTACCTCAAACTAGGGGGCGGGGGCGTTTGGTTGATAGTGTGCTCTAATTGAAGCAATTGAATAATGTAGAATGATAGAACTACATTGAATGATAAGCTGCTGTCTGATTCAACCGTTTTTTGAACAGAGAGACAAAGATGACAGACCATAAACAGGAACTTTGATACTCACTCTGGACATTCACATAGCCTCATTAGTGCACAACAGATCATATTATACCCCCCAAACCCCAGAAAAGGCAAATTTGATGTCATAGCACCTTTAAATCAATGTAATGAGTGGACGAACTGACATTGGTAAGATGGCCGCCAGTGCAGACATTCGAAAGGCCCTCATGTCGTATCTAGTGATTATATGATAGCGATGGTTATTATTACCACCACTAAGGCTGTGGAGTGTCACAAATGTGAAAATGTCAACATTTTGCACATGTTTGAGTTAGGGCTGGACAATTAATCAAAATTTAATCGTGATTTCAATTTTGCCTTTTCACAATCATAAAAACACTGTAATCGAAGAAAAACGATTAATCCTGAAGTGAGCAGACTGGTGGAGTTATAGGAAGCAAACTGCAGGGAGTATAGAACAGGAATACATGTAGACTGAGTATTCATTTTTATTAATATTATTATCTTAAATAATATTCTTATTTTATTCCTTTACTTGTTCCTAATTTATTTACGTTTTTTTTTTTTTTTAAGTTATATTTGAAGTTGAGTTTTGGTGGTTCAACAAACACTTTATAAAATCAATGAATAATCGGGTACATTAATCGTGATTTCAATATCAGTCAAAATAATCGTGATTATAATTTTTTTCATAATCGTCCAGCCCTAGTTTGAGTGTCCCGTCAGGGAATGAGGTACAGAACGAAACATAATTCTGTTTCATATTGATGCCAATAAATTAAATCATGATGAGAAACTGGTATTACTTTGGTCTTGTCTGTCTGACAAGAGAGAGGACTTAGAGCAGTAGGGAGCTCTTGTACTTGTCTGGTGCTAACCTGTAAGGTCTGACGTCCCTATATTCCTCAGCATCATCATACTCTTCTGAACTGGGTAATGATCCCACCTTACAAACCAGTTCCTATGAAGCTGTTCTGGAGCCATCTTTCATGTTTTCCACTGCTTGGATTATGCATACGAGCCGACAGCAACTGTTTCTACCCATGATGTCGTGTCATGGTGAGGCTAATTGCTAACAGATAGCGAGCTGGGCCTCTTACACTGCGCGAGATTTGGGTGTCAAGGGTGTCAGGTTTACATGCAAAGTCACTGGCCGACATGCTGAAAGCTGAAAGTCAGTGCGCAGCTCCTGGAGTAAATGGTGAAACTCAAACTCAGAATGCCTCTGAATTATCTTGTGAACACGGTGCAGAAACACCTGACGACGTTCCGTAGCTTTATTTATCAAATAAAGCCATGCCACTCTCTCTGTGGCATCCGCCGTTGTGCAAACAGACTGATAAAAGAAAAAAAAAACAGAAGAAGCCCCTTCCCATGCCCTCGACGTGTGCCGAGGGCCTCTTGACGCTGGAAATCAATCATCTGAATTTTTAGCGACCTAGCATCCAACTTTGGGCATCAGGCGGGTTTTTGACACCTGAATCGCAGTTGGTCTGAACAAACCATTAAACATTGGATATTCAGGTGAATATAAGTCTGATTGATCTCTAATAGAACTACTTATTTTTTGTTGTTGTTTTTGTTGTTTTGTTGTATTGCAAAATTACTTGAAGTTAAGGTCGTATCATCAACACTTTAAGGTTATATTCAAAATAAGTTAGTCAAGGTCCAAAACATCATGGTTTGCATTTAAAGGGACTAGAGGCAAGATTAGGAAACGAAACTCGCGACTGCCGCAACCGGCGCTTCAGCCACGAGCCAAGCCGTCACGGGAGCGTGCACAAACTGAAGCTATAATGTTGTTTACTTTGCTTTTTCTTCGTAGTTACACTTTTTAGTGTCTTTCAGTTGATCTGGATCGTTTGCTGACGGCAGAAGAATCCATAACTATCGCTTACAGTGTTTGAATTTACCGCGACTGTCTTCTTCCTGTATCAAAACGGCGGATGTAGTGTCATTTGACGTCACGTCTGCAGGGCAGTGCGGGAAATTCGGCCACCGAAATGCAGCACATTTTGCAGCACACAGCCTGTTCAAGGCAATGGAGAGAGACGAGGGTGAAACATTATTTTTGGTATTAAGCGCTTCATCACCCATTAGTATTAAAAAAAATGGACATGCATGTTTGTTTTTTTTAAATTCCTGCCTCTAGTCCCTTTAAGCTGACACTGAACCATACTGATCATGAATTCAGTAACTCCTTCACCTATATAAATGCTTTTCAGAATCCCTGTGGGGCTAAACAAAGTGTTTATGGAGCGGTTCGATGTTTCCCCCCCTCCCGCCGGCCTGCGAGCAGCGATTACAAGTCTGCCTGCGCCGACCCGAGCAGAACTTGCGACAACAGAAACCACTATACGGCACTCAGATCCCCTATCTACCGAGCGGCTTCCAGCGCTGATTTGAACCAGACAACCAGCGCTAATTCGAAGAAAACACCGGCTCCTGGCTCTCATAACCAACTCTTTGCTGGACCAGAGTGAAGAACCGATTCACGTAGCTTGCGCTGCCTGGGCGCCGGGTGAAGCATCACTGCTTCAGGCTCAATAATTACTTGTCTTGTCCGCAAAAAGTAAATAAAAGTTTGTATTCTTACCTGCTGCCCACCAACACCAGAGAAAAATATAATCCACGGCATATTTACCCGCAAAACGCAGGTAAAACGTCCCATTGCAGGAGAGACAGGACTCTGCTTTGAGCAGAGGGAGACGAGGTGCTGCTACCAACGCAGTAGCATCAACAAGCTAGTAAAAGCTTAGAAATATATCCAGGGATCAAAATAGAGGAAAAACAGGTAGAGAAGCCGTCTGTGTGCTGTAGGGGTGTAGGGGAGTATAAACTTTACAACAGTGAAAGGATGCCACGGGGAGCCCCGAGCTGAAGTTACTGAGTTCTCCTGCAAAGAATTTCATACTGCGCCTACATGTTAGTTATTATGATTACTTATAACATTATATATGTACACAATTAGTCTAGTTGTCGGATCAGAATCTGTAAAAACATTAGGGTCAATTTCAAAGAGAAGGTTCATTAAAAGGATTTTGATTTTTTTTTTTCTTTTTCTTTTTTGCTATGGAACATTTTACTTTTCTACAACAAAATGTGCAACTTTGCTACTTTTTTTTTTATACATACAGAGAAGTAAAGCCAGTAGCTCTGTGATGCTCCCAGTTGCCACTGTGGTCATGTCCCCATTCCTTTTGCGGGACTGTCAAAACTAACATAAATCCTTAGTTTGGAATGCCGATAGTGCTAATCCTCATCAAACATTTAGTTAATAGAAAAAGGATGCAGATAAAGGTCTGGTAAAACACATGAAACCACATTTTATTAAGGCACTTTGTCCTGCTGTCTGTCACCAGCTTCATCTGAGTTTTTCCTTTTGAGACAATGGATCCATCATATAACAGTTAGATTATAGCTGCTTTGCATAAATAAATCCTGTGTAAATGAACAGGTTGAGTTTGCCAGCAAACAGATGCCATTGTTTAGTTCAGGTTCCTTAGCAACAAAGGCAACACAGAGCTTTGAGTACCACAGGATTTGAGCTGGAGCCTGTAGAGGTAAAATCTTAAAGCTTCTTTATTCTAAATCTGAAAGGATTTTTATGACAGATATCGTCCTGGTAGGGAGCAAAACTCTCACTTTATATTGAGTTTGAGATATATGATGTTGGTCTTTCAGAATCTTAAAGCATCTGTGGTAACAACTTAACAATTGGAAAGAAAAAAAAGACTGGAACATTAAAGTTTGAGTTTTTCTGTCATAAAGGTACTCAGTCTAAAAGCTTTTCTTTAATTTCTTTAGGTTTTCATTCAGAAATGCAGAGGAAATTCAGTCCAGCCTCCAGGGAGACGACAGGAGAAAGGAGCCACAATAAAAATAAACTGGTTCCATTTACTGCTGAATTTACTAAACTGCTGACAAAAAGCAGTCCTGGCTTTGGTGCTTTGAGTCACCATTCATTCTTCTCCCGACACAATCCTCATCCACACAGAGTGAGGCATATTCAAGGTGAGCAAGGAAGCTGAACAAAATTGAACTGAACTTTTTGAAAAATTAGTCACATTTTATGTTTATTTCCAACCAGCATACTCCTGTCTGTTACAAATAAATGCGCGTGTGTGTATGCATATTATGTGTTACAAACGTCACAGATGTTTTGAACCTTTGGTGATAATTTCTCTGAATCTGTGGGGCAGGTTTTGAAAGAAACACTGAAGAAATAAAGGCAACAAATCACTCTCTTGTTTTTTCGACAACCATATATATGTAAAATAGATAGCATCTTCTTTTGGCTGTGATTAATTATTAACAATCATCCTTCCTCAAAACATGCGGGGATACTCAAATTATACAACTGTCTAATGTATACAGCATAAAAAATCACTGCGCTATCATGTGGAGCACTGTTGGTGGCAGTTTCAATTTCAGATGTTCAGATAACTGGTGAAAATAGTCAGTAGATCACGGAAAACAATGAATATTAATGACAAATTGCATTCGTTTACCACCGTTCTGTCAGTTTGGGATGCCTTTTCAGATAAAGAAATGTCATTTATTGTTAAAGGGTAAAGCTGCCTTCTCTTTTTAATGATCCGTCTGAACTCTCTGTGTTCTTGTGTATTGGCTTTATTCTTCTAATTGACTTCACTGGCTACAATAGTGAAGGTGTGTGTAAAGCATGCCTCATATGGTTTGCAGTCAAAACTCCTAAAGCTTTTCTTTTCTTTTCTTTTCTTTTCTTTTCTTTTTTTCCTTTTTTTTTTTTTTTAAAAAAAGAACTTGGTTTACCAAAACAAAACTAATGGACTGAGATGTTAAAATACCATCAACTTACATTTTCCTTTCTTAATATTTAGCCTATGTCTTTTTA
The DNA here is from genome assembly GCA_023101725.1 of Atherinomorus stipes. Taxonomy (NCBI): domain Eukaryota; kingdom Metazoa; phylum Chordata; class Actinopteri; order Atheriniformes; family Atherinidae; genus Atherinomorus; species Atherinomorus stipes. Next base: position 630,953 of record JALJCO010004868.1, read on the forward strand.
AGGAAAGCTGTTTGATTTAGTTGGAATGGCCCTGTCTTTTCCACTCATCATCCAGAAGAAGAGGTCATATGTATAATGTGTATACAGCATACAGTGTGATCCTCCTGGTTGAAATATCAGCCAATAATGGAGGAGAATATTTTTTTGAACACTCATTCATCATGACTTCAACTGGTAACCGATCATAGCTTATAAGCTAAAACGTATTCTTATTTTTTGCACGAAGAATGAGTCATTAGCAGGGTCTGATATTTTCTGACCAGCTAACTCAGGCACAAACAACAGCATTATCAATGAGATGTCTGCAGTTAGTGGTCTACTGGTACATCCACATGGTTTTGAAGTTGTTTTAAGTCACTTTCTCATCTGGATGATTGTCTTGAAAAGTTCAAGAGATGTACTGCCATGTGAGACTGCAGACATCCACAGCTTTCAGACTTTCAAACAAATTTTCCACTTAAGTGAAAAACCACTGTGGAAAAAGACCTGAGGACACTGTCTCGACTCTTTCATGAAAACCTCAGATGTTCACAAGTTTTGGCAGGGCTTCTAATGACTGCATTTCAGGGGAGACCAATGTTGGCTCTCTAGGGTCGCTACTCTGCAGGCTCTGGATATTAAAGCAGCAGGAAACTATTAATCTTGAATCCTTTAATGTGATTCAGATGAATGGATTGTTTAGGCAGCACTTGACACCAACTTGTTGAGGTGAGTCATCGAATTTGTATCAGGTGTGTTGGAGCAGGGAAACATTTCAAATCTGCAAAATTTCAGCCTTTGAAGATGTTTGTAATTGGCCTATTGCTTTGATTGTCCAACCCTGCTGAAGACTGCATCTTGTTTCTTTAAATGCTGAAGGTTTGTATCATGAAATAGTGTTTGTATTTTATGCCAAATTTTTGAGTCCATGCAATTTTTGTCTTGTGTGATTTTGCTATTTAAATCCTATTTTTAGCTGTATTATGGAAAGCTGATTGACTAACCTTAGCCTTACCCTACCTTAACTACTGAATCCTGACCTTTGGTCGTAATTATGCCAATACACTAAAGGTTTAAGTCACTTCGGAAGTTTATATGAATCAGTTTATAGCTTGATGGTTCCATCAAATTGGACTATTTTCCTTGTCTCAGTATAAAAACATAGGAGGACAATTAATTAACCAACTCCATTCCAGTATGGAATGGAATGCTCTCTGTAATTTATTATTGGGTTTATCGTAGTTTTAACCAATCACACCGGTCACAGCACCTTCTAAAAAAACGTAACCCTCCACATTTTTACTTCATATGGAAGTTCCCTCTACTGGTTACTTATACATCTGATTCTATTTCCCCTTGCAAGCAAGTCGGGAAGAAATACAGCAGCCAGGTCTGGAACAAACTTTACTCTCCCTTTCATGAGTCTGATGGAGAGGAAGCAGCAAGTATTTTTGTGGATTTTGTATGTGTTGAACACTCTGCAGCTGTGTTGCACACTAGTTATTCTCTGTTGTTTCCCCTTTTCTTCTGTGTAACAGCTTCTTCTGTTACTTTTGTGTCAAAGCCTTGTTGTTGAAATTATAGAGCAAATCCAGAGTTTAGGTCTGATTAAACATACATGCAGAAGTACTTTGATTTTCAAGTATAATAGCTTTTATAAATAACAGCTTACTCAGTTCCACTGCTGTGAAGCTACATGCCAGGATTAATCATGTAATCCTGTCTGTGTGTAGAACACAAAGTAGCATGCTGTCTTCTTAATGGAAAGTCAGTTTGGGAAAAACATGTTCAATGACTAGATGAGTTTTAATATGAACAGAAATCACATAGAAAATGTAAAATAATATACAGTCCCATGGTTCTGGCGCACTGAGTATTGTCTCTTCCCCACAGGACTCAATGGTAGGCCCATTTGCACGGTGAGGGATGACTGGTATGTCACATCTTCATTATTTCCACATCCACTTCTTAAAAGCCACATCATCAGAAAAGCACCGGAGCCAGCTTTTGCCTCTCCCTTTGCTCAAAATCTTGCCAGCGGAAACAAAAACAAATCTGGTATGTTAAACGGGACATAAATTGATGTTTTTATTGTTTTTCTGAAGCCTTCATTTTTCTTCTTTATTTCACAGCACTATTCTCAGAAGCCTGGAGGGATGAACTCAAAGAACTTGCTGCAAAAGTATCTTTGTCTTCTCAAAGGCAAATGGACCAAACACAGGTTTGTTTGTTTTTTAATGTATTAAATGTATTCTGAAGGATATCCAAGGTCACTTTGAACAACAGACTGCCATTTTGCCTCTTTGTCATGCATTCTATGAATGCATACAACTTAAACAGAATTAATTCATTCCTCTCTTGCCTATAGTGATTTCCTCCCCTTCATTGTTGTGCATGAGCTATTTAAACCCTGGCAGAGCCGCAGAAGCACATGAGCCTTATTCTGCAGTTTATGACAATAACAAGGATGATAATAGTGATGTTCAACATGTGCATAGACAAACCAAGCCAAGTGCAAAAACAATAGAGAGCAATATTTTCTCTTTTTTTTTGTGCATGTCTAAGTTTAGGTACATTGGTCACTCAAAATTGTCCCTAGGTATGAATGTGGGTGTGTGTGGTTGTCTGTCTCTCTGTGTTGGCCCTACGACAGACTGGCGACCTGTCCAGGGTGTACCCTGCCTCTCGCCTGATAATAGCTGGGATAGGCTTCAGCAACCCTGGCGACCCTGAGCTGAATAAGCGGTACAGAATATGACTGACTGACTAAAGCCTGATTTATAGTTGTCCGTAAAGTGCTCTACGAAGGTTACGGAGAGCCCTCTAAGTCGACTGAGAGCCTCTACGTCGTCTCTGGCTGCACAAAATATTTTTTAAGTGTCCGTCAGTCCGTCAAGGGATGACGGAGACAGCAAGGGCTGTGATTGCTCTATCACAATGTAAACACTAGCAACGCCATTTTTACACCGGCTAGCCAAAGACGCAGAGATGACTCCAACTGAAGAACGTTTGGCTGAAGAAGTGAGGATTCACCAAAATCTCCCCATCGTCTATATGTTTGCATCAAAAGTATCTCTGTTTCAATGTTATTCTGCAGCAACAACAACAGTCTCTCTCTCTCGGGCGCCATTGCTCACTGTAACCGGAAGCAAAAAAACCACTGAGGTTATGAGGTTACCGACCATCGCCATCATATGAGGAGGCCAGTCTTGCATTGTGAACTTGCGACCCCTACTGAATGGGAAATTGCACTGTGTTCAAACACTTACAGTGTTTGAATTTACCGCGACCGTCTTCTTCCTGTATCAAAACTGTGGATGTAGCGTCATTTGACGTCACGTCTGCAGGGCAGTGCGGGAAATTCAGACACTAAATTGCAGCGCATTTTACAGCACACAGCCTGTTCAGGGCAACGGAGAGAAACGTGGGTGAAAACGTTCTTTTTGGTATTTAGCGCTTCATCAGCATTAAAAAAATGGACATGCATGTTTGTTTGTTTTTTTAAATTCCTGCCTCTAGTCCCTTTAAGACTTTTAAGTGAAGCAAATTTTTTTACAATCAGCCTGACTTCAGCATTTTATTCATATGTCACTGGCTGGTCACTCCTGTCTTGAACACTGTCCACTGCCATACCTGATTTACTAGCACCACTCTGCATCCAAGACTGAGACACTCTCTCACTTCAGAGATGACTCCACTGAGCATGCTGTCCCTCACAACACCGGCAGAAACGAGAAACAATGAAAGCTATGGATGCTCGCTTGCTAAATAGCGGGACACACTCAGAGGCACTTTTAAGAGAGGAGGAAAAACAGGGTGCGTGGTGCGGCTGAAGCCCTCTGGCTGAAGTCAGATTTGATCGAACCATGACCCCTACATTACATTAAGATATCACAGAATTGTTCCAGATGGGGAGAAAGGCACATATTATGGGCCCTTTAACCAATCTAGTGGGTGGAAATAACTTTGCATCCAGAACAGTTTGAAGGCACTTTTTTTTTTTTTTTTTTTGCTGTTGTTTTGTTCAACTTCAAGACCTCTTGTCTGGTTGAAAACCGGAGTCTCGGTTCACATACAAGTGAATCTTGGTGCAGTTCTCTTGCAGTATGAAGGCAAACGGACCATCCAGTGAGCCAAAAAAAGGAAGGGACTTAGAGCATGTCATAGAATAACATATTGGATGGCTCGTTTCTTCTCCTCCTGGTCATACTGGACAGATGCTTGTGAAAGCCAAATAGGTTTTAACATAAAAGTGAAAAGAAACCCCAAGGCTCCATCAATGTATTGTTTCTTTCTTCAGTTGCAGTGAATGAGCCATTTTCAGACCAGGCCAATCACTGAGGCTGGTTTTCTTCTTTCTTCTGCTTTATTACTATTATTATTATTATTATTATTATTATTTGTTCAGTAATCAATCCTTGCAAGTAGTTGTTGTCCAGGTAGTTTGGTCCACTTGAGTAAAACACAGTGTGAAAGCAAGCCAACTCAAAGAAATCAAACTGATTCTTTTCTGGCGTGAATGCATTCTTTGTTAAAAAAAAAAAACAACAACAACAAAAAAAAAACTTAAATTCCTGCATTTGTGAACATTTAAGGATGCTGATGTTATTATTTTGTTGATATCACAGCATTGTGCAGTTTCATGTGGCTGCTACCATGATTGCATGGTTCTTAAAGGTTCTAAGCGATAAATGATGTTTGATTTGATTTCAGAGACAACCAGTGGAAGGACTCACCCGTCGAAAGACTCAATATTCAGCTGAAACAGGGAGAATCATTCCTTCAACTACCATGTCTTATCAACGCAAATCGCAGCACCAGCGTACAAGCTTTCCTCGACCATTCCACGATCAAGAACTCACGGTGAAATGTTGCTACACTGATCTACAGCCTGAAAAAATTTGTATGCTGTAGCTACGGGTTCAAATGTAGCACAGCTTTAAAAAAAAAAAAACACTTAAAAAAAGGCGCTAGATCAAAAGGATACTTCCAACATCATAAATACTGACACACTGTCTTTGGGTCAAGGTTACACTTCATTTGGTCTGTTGCTTGAAAATACCCTGTGGCACAATTCATGTCTTGAATAACTTTGAGAAACAAGTTAATGGCTTAAAATGATGTGCTCTGCAAGCAAATGTAAATGTTTCCTGCCTTGTTGTCAGGTTCTGGAGCTACTTTGTCAGATTCTTCAGACAGACTCCCTGTCTGCAGTGCAACAGTGGCTTCTGCTAGCAGGTGAAAGAGGTGAGATGTCTCATCATGCATGGATGTGATGCATGCAAATTGTGATGCATGCCATCACAATTTGGCAAACATGAAGGTTGGAAGTCATCTAAAAATCTGACCCAATCCCAATGGCCAACTCTAACTTAATGGTATAAATAAATATTCTTTAACACCCTTTGTTTCCATTTCACGCCGGCATCTTAAGCCGTTTGAGAACGGTTTGTCCCACTTTAGAATAAATTGTGCAGCAAGTTGAGACCAAATTGTTTTAATTTTGACTGATGATGAGTCATGTACAGTAGCCGGATGCATCATTATATTTTCTCCATCATACTGTAGCTTGATTACAACTAGTTAATGAAGTCGTAATCTTAAAAGCACATAAGCACATTATAAATCAGTAAGTCCAATGTTTTGTTTATTTTTTTGGGGTTTTTTTTTTTTTTGGGGGGGGGGGGGGTTGTTTGTCTTTTTTATTGCTTACTGCAAATTAGTGCACATTTTTTCCTTTAGAAGGATAATGTGTAAAGTTTGTAAAGTTTTTAGTGTTTCATTTTTGGCTTTTTAATTGCGTTGGTTTTAAGCAGTCTCAATTAGACCTAACAGCGTGGAACAAATCAACTCTTGCCTATACGGTATGTTGTATTGTGTAACTTATCCACAGAAAAAGATCTGGTGATGGGAATGATTCGTCAAGCTCTGGATGGGCTTGACCTGTCACGCCATGATCGGCAGGGCTTTCAGCTTGGCACATCTGGATACACTCCATCATATGACCAGCCGTGGAGAAAATTATGGAGAATGAGGTCAGAGTGATTACTCACATTTTCAACTGCATTTTGATACTCAGGTGCTCACTTCAAGCTTCACGTGTTTTTTTTTTTATCTTTACCTCCACAGCTCATACCAACCAAGCCTTCACAATGAAAATCCAGGTGATTAAATTATATTTTCTATGTTTATACCTGTGAGCAAAACTCTCCCCCTTTTTTAATATTAATGGGTATTTTTAATCTAGATTCCTTCATTAGCTTTCTGTGTGTATTTATATTGCCGCCAGTGATAGCTGTTTTAACCAAGGCTTTCATTTAGTGTGAATATCCATGGCATGGGGGAAGGTCTGAGCATCATTACATCTTCAGCTAGCTGCTCATCTAAAATGCTCTTTTTCTGTCTGAGAAATAGCCTTCATTTTTTTTAATTTTTTTTTTTATAAATGCAGTTTTAACAGTTTGGTCTCACAAAGTCTTGACTAATGTTCTTCTACATAAGAAGATCTTGAGGAAAAATTATTAAGATGTCATTGAAGCATTTGTTTACCAATGGCACATAAGATCAGCTCAAAATGTGTATTTATTCATTTATTTATGTATTTATCTATTCATTTATTTATTTTTATTTTATTTTATTTTTTTTGGGGGGGGGGGGGTCTTTTGTGATCAATAATAATTCAACAATCAAAGCAGTTAGTCTTTTTAAAGTATGTATTCTTAAATATTGACCCACATGACAAAACATAGATAGAATCTAAATGTTTTGTGACTATGCATGCATTATGAAGTTCAACAAAGGATCTGCACCAATGTTCAGCAGCTGGCTGCCAAAAGTGGAAGACACTGTCAGCAGCACGAAGGCAGAATTGTAGGTCCAACAAAATCCATTTATTAGCATCTTAGGAATTTGGTATGTGGGACAGCATTCGATGTGTGTCTGTACCTTCCTGCCTGCAGGCAGCAGACAGGCATTGCTGCTAAAAATGAGTCTTTAAATATGCATGTGTGGAAGTGTTTCTCTGCTTTGCCATAAATCTGATTTGAATAATCTGATTTGCAGAAAAGATTGGAGAGGCAGAGGTCCTTCAAGTCCATACAAGACCTTAGGATCATCTTCAAGATTTTTTTCACCAAGGCATAGCGAGTCCATTCATTTGTTTCTTTCAGGGTGATAACTCTTCTGGATTTTTTTGTTTGTTTTCAATCGCAAACTTGACTCCATTGTTTGCCCAAATAAAGTAAACACATACAGCATTTTATACAGTATATAATACAATTTATATTGAATTAAACAGATTTTTATTGCATACATCATCCAGTATAATCAGATTTCACTGGATTATTTTTTTTATATACTGTACGAGCTTATGTAAACTGTGAAAGCCAATAAAGACTGACACTGAAGCATTGAGGCATGACTATTGCCTCAATGTGTCATCATCCATTTTTGCAAAAAGGTATATTATTCTAAAGAATATTATATGTCCAACAACTGGGATACACAGTAATACTAATAATTAAAAAGAATATACACTACCAGTGAACTCAGATATGAATGTACCCTAAGGACTTTGACAATCCCCTGCCTCGCCTTGAGGAAAATGTCTGGACAACCTTTCGATGGCAATAAAATTTTGAGCTGATTTCTTATCCCCATCCGACTGATTTGTGTTACTTTCGTTGTTCCCTGACATTTAATTTAGCACACTGTCAGTTTAGGGAAGTCAGAAAGTAATAAGAGACAGCCATATATGGGGTTATTTTCTCTCTTTTTCTATATGAACTTCTTGAAGAAAAAAAAAACTGAATATCCTCATCTTTATCAATTAACTTTTGTGGTCAGGCAGAATTTGCTGGTTTGTGTTGCCACCTAAATTACACAGTAATTAAAAAAAGATATAAGTGGTCTTGATTTGACACAGACAGATTCTACAGATCAACAAACAACAATGAGGTGATTATCTGCTTGAGGCCATAGAAGGAACTTGAATATAAATTTATGTCAACTACTCACTGAAAAATATTATTATTATTCCTTTAAAAGAAAAAATATTATTCCATATTCACTTTGATATTTAAAGCAACCTTTACCAATCTTGCATTTCAGAAAGCACAGCAAGATTATTTGAATATAAACAGTCCCGCCTCACTCCTAAGACACACCCCTTCATTCCCTCCACCTCCCAATGCAGAATCAAAGGTCTGACAGGCAGGTCCGTTGGCCAATCCTAGAGGTGCACCCCACTTCAAGGATTGGTTGGAGTTTTCATTGAATATTTAGAGATTGGAATAATATTTTATTTTGATTAATGGTGGGTCTGTCTTGTTTTTTAGAGTTCCATTACCTCATTCACAGCATTTTACCCTGTTAGAAAAATAGTGTAAGAATGCAACATCGGTAAGGGTTGCTTTAAGTAATTGAAAAACATGCATGAGCCAGGAGTGATGGAGCCTAACCACAAACTGCAACGCTCGAAAAAGCTTTGATCTATCAACTTGTGAGTTGTCTGATGACTGATTGACGTAAACAACATGGATTGTTTATTGATGAAAACTTTACCACATAATGCCAAATGTATCAATTACTTGTTAACATCAATAGCTAATCAGCCAATCACACAGCAGCAACTTAAAGGGACTTGAGGCAGGAATTTAAAAAACAAACAAACATGAATGTCCCTTTTTTTAATGCTGATGGGTAATGAAGCGCTAAATATCAAAAAGAACGTTTTCACCCACGTTTCTCTTCTTTGCCTTGAACAGACTGTGTGCTGCAAAATGCGCTGCAATTCGGTGTCCGAATTTCCCGCGGTGCCCTGCAGACGTGACGTCAAATGACCTACATCCGCAGTTTTGATACAGGAAAATATGGTCGCGTTAAATTCAAACACTGTAAGCGATAGTTATGGATTCTTCTGACGTCAGAAAACGATCTAGATCAACTGAAAGGCACTAAAAAGTGTAACTGCGGAGAAAAAGTGTAGTAAACAACATTATAGCTTCAGTTTGTGCACGCTCCCATGACGGCTTGGCTCGAGGCTGCAGTTACCTGAAGCACCAGTCGCGAGTTTCGTTTCTTTATCTTGCCTCAAGTCCCTTTAATGAATTAGGCATGCACATGGTCAAGACAACTTGCTGAAGTTCAAACTTAGCATTAGAATGAGGAAGAAAAGGGACCTAACCCTCTAATGCATGAATTCATAAAAGACAGCACCACATCTTTTTTAACATAACGTAGTTTGCATTTTTGTTTAATTTATTTTATCTATTCTATTAAAAAATATATATTTTGTTATAATAATATGGTAAATATTCAATGAAAATATAGCTGTTGATTTACTGTCTTGTTTATTACAGAGTAAAACTTGGTAATTATAATGTATGTACTGTATATCTGTTTTTATATTTATATTTCTTCAGTGAGTGGTATTGGATGGCTTACAAATTTTGCAAATACAGTATACCAGTATCTCAATAATGCATATAAAAGGCCTTTAAATAGGTGTCTGCTGCAAAAGAGACTGTGCATAAGAGCATCACGTGTCTTTGAATGTTTGTTGGTGCCAGACAGACTGCTGATCAACTGGGATTTCCACACATAACCAGCTACGGTTTTATAAAGAATAGTCTGAAAAAGACAAAATATTCAGTGGTTGGCAGTTATCTGGTAGAAAATGCCTTGTTGATGTCAGAAGTCTAAGAAGAATGGGCAGATTGGTTGCGGCAGAAATTCAAATATCCATCTGCTACAACCAAGATTAATGTTGTCAAGAACCAACCAACAGAATATTTATCAAACTACACTTTGAAGTTTTGACTTAGTTTAGCTCAGTACTGCACCGATAATGTACAAACAACATAATGAAATCCTTACAGTTGTGTCCAGAGGTTGTTTGAAATTAAAGAAAAAGATTAAACTGAGTAAAAAACAAGTATAAGAAGGCAGGACAAATTTGAAAAAATAAGCCGTGTATTGATTAGAAAGGTCAAAAATATAGTGTAAGTGCGATGAAGAATTAAAATAATGATCTCCATTATGTAAACTGAAAATTATGTTAAAAATCTTATATCAAGCAAATACAAAAATGAGGAGTGATTCCCTTTGTTTATGTAGGAGTTTTTATCTAAGCAAACATTATATTTCTTTCAAATTTGTTATTGCTGAAATCTAGACTAGAGAAAGGTTGCCATTTCCATATGTGCATATGGAAGTGTGGGTGTAATAAGCTATGGCTTCGAAATACACTGTTAATCATTTGTTTTCTACCTAGGAAGTTAATATTTGTTTTTGGAAGAAATTTGAAATAGAAAAAAGAAAATCAATGTGCAGAGCCTCTGAACATCTCAATTGTTATGGAAAATAGAATATTATGTGACTATATTTATATTTTGTGATAAAGAAAAGCTAAATTGACCACTTTACATCCACCTTTTGAGAGACAGAAGATTTCTGACATGCATTATGCATTGTGGAAGGATCCAAACGTAAGCTGTAAAATGATAATTGGCATTTATGGGTGATTTAATTAATTGTCTTTGTTTACAAGTGTATGAGAAATTTAGCATCCTTGCTTAATGTAAAACATGCCGTCCACGTCACAGCAAACCTGCGTACCTACACTCACTCTAAAATCACACCAACAAAGAACATAGACAGGAAAGATGCAAGAAAATTATCAGTCAGTATGCAGCAGAAGTTTCTGAAAATCTCAGAAGGATTTATTTACACAAGCAGCTAAAATAATGGACAGCTCCTTCCATCCTCAACACAATTTATTTTCAGTTTTTGAAAAGACAAAGTCTACTACAACATTGTTTTTTCCCTCTGAGATTAATAAATAATTTTTAATTCATTTTCGCACATACAGCAGGCTACTGAAAGTAAACTGAGTTAACGTGGCAGTAAACTGCTGCTAAATGGCTAAAAATCTTGAAAATTCCTCCAAGAATACAGATCCATAACAAAAAAGTAAATCTGACAACAATATTAGGTACTTGCATGTAAACACTTCAAAAGACAATAAACAAACCCCTCATCTGCAAAACAGCGTTTGACTAAACACTTCACAGAAATCCATCTCCATCTGTGATCACTCAGATTCAATATGCAAAGTACCGTCTAAGAGGCAAAACATCTTTAAGCAACTACTTCCAGATAGAAATATTTGAATGAATCACTTCAAAGGCGTGTTTGAACCACGTGTAAACAACAAAACCCACATCCAAGAACTCAGCAGGCGTGAGGATCTGGCAAATACACCCAAGAATGATAGCAAACCTTTGATTTTTTTTTTTCCAACAGCTTGCAATAACTATTATGCATTAGCTTTTTTTTATTATTATTGTTATTTATAGTTATACAAAAACAAAATTATTGCATCATATAGTTATCATATAACAAATAATATAGTTTAAAGAAGTATTCGTTTTCCGGTTTTTAAACGGTTGATCCCAATCCTGGAAGTAGATTGTGCTTCTGAGAGGTGGCACAAACTCTTTACACAGCAAAGAGGAATTTAGATCTCTAAGAATTATGGGTATTTTTTATAGACATGTCCAATTAGGGTGACTAAAATTGTTTTGCTATAATTATGAATATATCAGAGAAAGATGACCCGTAGATGTTTGAATTACATACAGTAACTGCTTTCTGACAATATTTAACATTGACAAACCAAGACAGTTCTTGTCTATCATCAATATTTGCAGTATTAGAGTTGTTAAACACAAATAGTAAATGATTCAATGTGCAAAGAAGTTAAACTACATGAAGGGACTTCCAACTTATTTCTTGTATTTTGTCATAGTCGCACTATAAAGTGGAGAAAGCATTTATATTTTCTTGTCAAAAGTTACCACTGTTGACTGTTTTCTTTCATGGATCCACCTACTGTAGATCTTAAATGATAATGTATTCATATCTTAGAACAGTGAATTTATCATATTGCATGATATATACTCAATGTTCCTTCTGCTCCACGCTGTTATGCTTTTAATGTTTTATGTAAAGCACTTTCAAATTGTCTTGTACATGAATAAAGTTGCTGACACAAAGACATAATCCTGTCTGGTTTACTGTCAACATGACAGCGTCATCAAGGGTGTAACAGCATCTGACCAGGCATGAACCCAGCATGAAGGACAACAAAGCATTTCGTAAATTTGACTTTTCTCTGATCTAATGCACACACAGTTCTCTCAAAGATAAATCAATACAGTTAATGCTCCACGTTTCACAATAAAAACGATTAGGTTACGGCGATTAGGTTTTTCATGGTTTTGCAATAAAATTATCTTGTTATATTGTGATAAAGTCCTTTGATTTTTTTCCCTCTTTTTTCAAGTTTGATCTCTGCTTCTGTATTCTACAGTATGTTCTGTTTCAGTGCCCAAAAACTGTGCATGCATGTCAAGGAGAGGTACAAACAGAGGAAAAAAAAAATATGCGGTTATCTAAATACCTGTTTGTGATTACAAGGCCTGAAATGTTTCACATCGAGGTTGTGCTTGGCTTCACTGTTTAAACTGGAGCTACTTCAGTGGCCTGAGATTAGAATTTAGACCTCTCCTGGAGATTCATGTATAAGAGTGCACACCTTTCAATTCTGAAAGAGGGTGTAGTCTCAAAATCTGAAGACTGCATATGCCAAGAAATATCCACATCTATGAAACCATGTACACAACTGATCCCATGCACATTTCCATTATAAATCCCTGTGGGAATCTGAGCATACATGAACAGGTCAGTAACCCTGTCTTGGTTCTTCCTGAAAAGATTACAGGTTACAATGAAACACCCCTCCTGCCATGCCATCTTCTATTAGCATTGGCAAATCCTGCTGCAAAGAACAAGAGTAAGTCAGCAGAGTGTGAGATTGAACTGCTGGTCAGAGAGGAGGAAGCCACTAAAAAATGTATCATTTGTTTGTCTATTTCTTTCACTTCTTTCCCTTTAATTATCTGTATCAGTAACAAATGGAATATCATAGCATTGGTTATCACAATTAGGAGTAGTAATCGTAGCTTGGAAAAATGCACCTTTGCTAAGACAAAATGTAATGACCTAAATTAGATTTATCCACAATAAATTGTTCACAATAAACATATTGTTAATGGTACAAAATCTGCAAAAAATTATTGTCAGGGATAATGAAGATGTGATTAAGGAGCCCAATGCCAGTGAAACCTCACCACGTGTACAACCGGACCAGGCAAACTTGGAAAAAAAGAGGAGATTTTGGCAACTTTTGTGAAGGGAGCTTGATATTTTGCAGCTTGCTGCTGACACTGAACCAGAAACAAGTTTGCAGGAAGGACTGCATATTTCATTAAATAATCAATGACAGTGTACATTTTGAAACAAAAATATGTGTAAATAAATAAATGAATTGATTAGTGGAAGTATGGTTGTATAGATTCTCAATCATCCAGTTCATGATGACTTGCAGCCTGTCGACATCCAACTTTGTGCATATCAAATCAGAGTGGAAAAAAAAAAAATAACCCCAACATAGACCATAGACAATAAAGATGCAAGAATATCATCAGTATGCAGCAGAAGTTTCTGAAAAACTCAGAAGGATTTCTTTAAACAAGATATTTAAGTGCATTTTGAACCCGACACCTTTCTCAGATATGCAGAAGCTTGTTGAGCCAAAGGACAAAACATGCAAAGGCAAGCTGAGTGCCATTATGTATGCAGTGAGGAGTAGTCAGACCTTTATTTAAGAAGAAACCAAACAGCCACTTCATAAATGCATGACACTACAAGAAAGCGAGCTCTGCGACTCAAGATACACTCCCCACTCTTGTCTCAAGGATAAAGGACATCCATTGAAAGTACTGTCCACAATTTGGGTAGCAAAGATAAAAGGTGTAAGAGAGGTGTCAAGGAAGCTACATGTATGTTAAACTAGAAGAAAAAGAAAAACATGGGCCGGATTGGTCCACGTTTTTTTTGCGTCTCCACAGATAAAAACTGGGAAGGGTACCCTTATATCCGACCCGACCCGGCCTACTTTTTTGGTACCCTTTTGTAGGGGTACTGATCTAACCGATCCAGACCAAAAAGGTGGAGTTAATACACAGCAATCTGTTGATTTGTTGAAAAATCCATCACTTCCCGCGTGACCCGGTGTAAAAACAAAGCAAGGGGGACTCCTTTGTTTCTGTCACGTGTGGTGCGGCGCTTTGCTTAAAGTGTTGCATGGCGATGATGTCACGCAGTCACATAGCAGTGCTATCCGGTTAATTCTTCGCCTCTGGGGTAAGGGGACATTTTGCTGTGGGGACGCAAATAGATTGCATGCTTTGTCTTCACCGTTTGCGGGTGATACTAAGATTGTTCATGCAATCGGTAACAGGTGCAAACAGCAAGAGGATTTAGCGTGCACTATGGCTTTGCCAGGAAAGTTTAGGAAAGCACGAAAGTTGTAAACCCAATAGAGAGAGATATTAGTTCCAGAGGTATAAGATACAAATATAAGAGGCATATGAAATATAGAATATGAAAAGATGAAGTCATTATGAAATAAAAACTGGTCTTCCCACAGAGCCTACCTAGGGACACACTGGATGCAGAAGCATATAGAAGCGCAGCAGTTTCATTTGGCGCCCAAGTTAACAGACGTGTCGACCACATCAGGAGCTCTATGGTGCGCCACAGCGCCAAAATCAGCACATAGCACCAAAATTGGCTGCATGTCTGTGGTCCCGCAGCAGTGACTTGTTGCTCTCCTACAGCCATTAGTGCATAAAGCTGCCAGTACTTGAGTTTGATGGACATATCATTCTATCGTTAAGAACGGGCCATTCAAGATGATTGGACAGGGTTTTTTCAGTCCTGTCCGTTCTACGGCTGACTAATTTTGGGGGGTTTTGTGTTAGCAATATCATAAGAACAAAAAATGTTCCTGGAAAACATAATCCACCCTGTCTTTAATTTACAGAAGGCTCTTTTGAAGTAATAACTCAGAAAACAAATACAATATTAAATGATCCAATACAGTGTGTCATGTGAAATATAGCGCTGATGAATATTGGTAACTACTGTATAAAACGGTTCTGAATGATCATCAACAAGTTGAGGTCTGAAAAATACCTTTTCTATTGTGTACTGATCTGGTTCTATATTTCTAGAGTAATGTTGCTGTGAACAACCCATGTCCATTGAATTCTGGGATATGGCGGTGAGCTTGAGTGTAGCTACAGACCACAAGAGGGCAATAAAACACCCAATACTCTGGCAACAATTACCTCATACAGACTGTTACGGCCGCCTGGTTTCTAACCCCTTTGTTTTTCATTTTACATGCCAATCCTCCTGCTTGATCCCTCTGTTCTCCTTGGCCTGGCTCCCCACCACCATCTCCTCCCTCATCATCCTGATTGCTGATCAGACACACCTGGAGCTGCTGGCCTGGCAGCTACAAAAGAGCCAACCACACCTTCAGTCAGTGGCAACTGCTTGGCCTGGCAACAGTTGTCCTTAGTTTATGTTTTTGGTGTCTTTAGTTTGAGTAACTTTGTCTTTAGGTTTTGATTTCCAGGTGTTTTAGTTTGGTTAGTTGGTTTAGTTGTTAGATTCCATTTTGTTTTTTCACTGATTAGTTTGGAGTTGGGATAGCTAGGTCTTTTGTTGTAGTTTGGTTACAGGTCTTAGTTTATGGTGCTGCTCGTTCCCTTTTTGGTTCCTAGCCTAGGTTTGTATTTTTCCACATTTTTGTTTCCCTTTCAGTGTTAGGCTTTGTCTGTCTTTTTTTATTTGTTCCTTTTGAGCAGCATCGCTAACCCCATCTCCTTTTCAGTTACAGCTTTCCAGGTTTTGTTTATGCCTTAATTCACCCTGAACAATAAAACATCTTCACTCCACCTTTTCCATCTTGAAACCAGTCTTTTTGTTTGCGTCCCTAACCCCTAGCAGGGCTGGGACGTAACAAGTGGGGGCTCGTCCGGGATCTATTTTCCCAAGCACTGGTTTTTGTGTAGTGGTTTGTTCTGTGGTGTGTTAAGGCTTATGTGTTGCTGGGTGAACTGATTTGCTTCCCCCTTTTGTGAAGCCCTGCATGGTTGCTCTTCATCTGGCCTGTTGTGGTGGACTTAGGCTTCAGATTTCCCCCGGCTACCGTATGGTAAGACCAAGGCTAGCTTTAGTGGAACAGTTGAGTGTTTTTGGAGTGTTGGGGTGCCTGGTGGATGCAGAGAAGAGGGCACTCTGGAAAGAGTGACCCTGGGGACTCAGTGTCTCTTGTGTTAACTGCTGAGGTGGACAATGTGGAAGCTGAGCAGGGCAGAGTACCAGTTAAGCTTCCTGTACTGAACCCCTCTGACAGCTTTGGAAGCCCATGGTGGGGCTTACCTTGACACCTGCATCAGCTTGAGCTGGAGGCTCAAAGCATTGGCACCTTCCACCTACGCCGGTGGTTTTGACGATGCACCATCTGTGTCCACTGCCTTTTGGTGTGAGCAAATGTGTTGCTCTGGTGCCTGTTTTGGGGGTCTGAGGTTTGTATATGAATGCTTTGTCCACGTGTTTGGCCTTTTGTTGCAGCACCGTCTGGGCTGGAGCAAGAGGTGGTAGCAACAGTTCTTTTGTGAATTTGTAGTGTAAGTATATTGAATTTGATCTAATGTATAACCTGCTTTTGCAAGGAGCCGTAGGATTCCTTTGTTTGTTTTTTTTGTGTACCGCTGTTGTGGTGCTTTGGTCCCCTTTTGTTGTGTTGGCTGGCCTCGTGTGTAGTGTTTTGATCTTTGGTAGTAGGCTTCTGTGTTGGCTGGTTGCCCAGCCTTAGTTTTTGTCATAGGCCTTCGTTTCTGTGTTTATAGGTCTTGGGTCAAATCTTGGTTTTGACAGGCCTTCTGTGTATTTTGTGTGTTGGACCTTCGGTTAAGCAAAACTTTGTGTGCCCCTCTCTTACCAGCTCTGTTGAGCTTCGGTTAGGTAAGACTCGTTCCCCTTTGTTTTACCAGATCTGCCTTGCAGATCTTAGTTGGGTAAAACTAGTTCCCCCTCCGTTTTGCTAGGTCCGTTCCGTAGGTTAGCAGAAATTCGTGTCCCCCTCCGTTTTGCCAGATCTGTGTGGTACAGGTCTTTGGTTCGGCAAAACTTCGTGTCCCTTCGTTTGCCAGATCTGTGTGGTACAGATCTTTGGCAAAACTTCGTACCCTTCGTTTTGCTAGACCTACATTGTCATGTTTGTATTGTGTTCTGTTATTTCTATGGGCTTTGTTTACAAAATCCCTGTGCGGGGTTTTGTAATTTAAGGGGGAGTGTTACGGCCGCCTGGTTTCTAACCCCTTTGTTTTTCATTTTACATGCCAATCCTCCTGCTTGATCCCTCTGTTCTCCTTGGCCTGGCTCCCCACCACCATCTCCTCCCTCATCATCCTGATTGCTGATCAGACACACCTGGAGCTGCTGGCCTGGCAGCTACAAAAGAGCCAACCACACCTTCAGTCAGTGGCAACTGCTTGGCCTGGCAACAGTTGTCCTTAGTTTATGTTTTTGGTGTCTTTAGTTTGAGTAACTTTGTCTTTAGGTTTTGATTTCCAGGTGTTTTAGTTTGGTTAGTTGGTTTAGTTGTTAGATTCCATTTTGTTTTTTCACTGATTAGTTTGGAGTTGGGATAGCTAGGTCTTTTGTTGTAGTTTGGTTACAGGTCTTAGTTTATGGTGCTGCTCGTTCCCTTTTTGGTTCCTAGCCTAGGTTTGTATTTTTCCACATTTTTGTTTCCCTTTCAGTGTTAGGCTTTGTCTGTCTTTTTTTATTTGTTCCTTTGAGCAGCATCGCTAACCCCATCTCCTTTTCAGTTACAGCTTTCCAGGTTTTGTTTATGCCTTAATTCACCCTGAACAATAAAACATCTTCACTCCACCTTTTCCATCTTGAAACCAGTCTTTTTGTTTGCGTCCCTAACCCCTAGCAGGGCTGGGACGTAACACAGACACATTTCCATTGTTCCTAAATACTTATTTCCATACTGGACAGTGACAATTGTCAGTTTCTAGAATCTGAATGGTGTGGACAATCCATGTCTGAGAACAGCGCTTGGGTGTTTCAGGGATAGGGCAGTCATGTTGATTGTAGTTACAATTAGACCACAAGTCTAATGCATCATTCAGTGGAAAAACCTGCATATTGCAGTTGTACTTTTTCTAAATTTTAGAAATACTGCTTTTATTTTGTGAGAGACGATGATAAAACAGCTACTTCCATGTGTGCATTACTGGTGTACTGTAAGACTGAATGTAAATGTACAAAGATAAATATAGTAGAATAAAGCTGCTACTGACCACACCATGCCACTGGCACGGCCTATTTCATGAGGTTTTGAGGCTTCAATCCCTTTTTCCAATCACAAAAGCTTAATTCAAAAGCTTTAGAAGATTTCATCAGCCCATCTCTAACTGTAGGGTTTAGTGTGGGTTTCGGGACAGGGCCAATATATTTAGTGGCTGCACTGACCACCACCACCTACTCTGCTGCCTTTTTAAAATGTCTCTTTTAGTAAATGTACATTAGTATCATCCCCTTAATCATTGCTGTTTGCTATTGTCTGAAACTGTGCAGGAACTCCAAACTCTGCACAGCCCTCTAGTGGAGCACAAATGAGGCTTTATTCAGCAAAGAAACTCAAGAGATTATCAGAGGAAGCAAGAAAAAGAAAGAGAGAAAGTGACAGTGAAGAGATGAGACAAGGGTCAACATTCGGCAGGCTTAAACTCCCAGGAGAGAGGACCAGGAAACCAATGGATGCAAAGCAGATTCAAGAATTTGCCTTCCTTAGGGGGCACCTAAGTGCAAAAATCAGCAAAAGTTCAGTAGTGTTGCTCCAATGAATGTTAACATGTTAACATTCCTTTCACATTTATTACCCACAACTCATCGCTTCATTAGAATTGAAGCAGCCTTCGGATGAGAGGTTAAATGTCTCAAAAAATAACTCCGCCATCTTTTATCCAGGAATATATGCAAGTATTTTATTGTTTTATTTAAAATCAGTTAAATCCATTTATTTATCATCTTCATTGCTACCTTTACTTGCTTCTATACACTTTGCTATTGGTTTGCAAATTACTTTAGCTATTACATATTGCATGTGCTACTCTTGAGAATGCAAAGAATAAAAGTTACCAATTACTGGTCTAATCTCCAAGCCAGCAAAGTAAATCACACTGGGCTCACCACTTAATCTTTTCACCCAGTATGAGCTTTAAATCTCTGTACATATAAATCCTTCCTTCCTCTGCTGCATAATTGGTGAGACACAGAGGCAGATGATGATTCATAGAACCAAAGTGAATCTATTATTCTTTGTTGATGAATACTTTTGACTTATAGAAAATCTTACATTTTTCTCAGGTTTTGTTGTCCTTATACCATACCATTTGTTTTCTCATCTGCTTTTTTATTGTCATTTATTTTGTTGGTTGTGTTGGTTTATTCCTATATTTTATACTAGCATGTGTACGACTTCTGCACTTAAAAAGTTGGGCATGGAATAAAGTTATCTGACGCTTTGAGGCTTTATGTGTCAGTCTTTGCGTTATACAGTATAATGAAAAAAAATGTAATAAAAGAATGTACTGTTTGTGACCTTGGTTAAGCATTTAATGTATAAAAAGTATTTGACAGACTGTGAGAGAGACATGGAGCATACCATTTGGTCACCCTTGCTATTCACAAACAAGACTTCTCTGATGGCATGACTGCAGTTTGAGGTTAGCCGGACAGGCCAGCAGGTGAAGTTCAGTATTTACGTCATGAATCCTTCTCACAAGGACACCTGTTAGCTCTGGGCGATAAGAAGCCTTTTTTTTTTTTCCTTTGGTGCTCTATCACCAATCCTTCTGCAAGGCAGCATTGAGACAAGACACTGGGCCAAGTACCAAATATTTTAGAGAAGAAAGTAACCCTGCTCACACATAAAAAACACAGAAACAGCTCATATGAAGTGAGACAGGTGGAATTGTTCTGAAACAAAGTAAGAATTTCAAATGAAATAGTTTTTCTTCACAGTCCAAACACATGCAAGTCCTGAAAAGAAAAGACTTGAGATCCATTAAAACAGTGTCATGTCTGAGTATTGAATATTATATTGAATTACTCATATTGAATATGAGTGAAAAAATCAAAGAAAGTTAAACATAACAAACTGACAATAAATAGTCAGATTCCACAAAGGTATGGTTAGCCTGGGAAAAAGAAAGGGGAAAAAGGAGCTGGTAATGAAGAGGCCCAACCTGGTACTGCTGTAGCAAGGTGGATCGAATATAGTGGTCTGTGTTATTATTGCATCTTTACTCTGCAGATTATTCAGTGCTGTTGGCTTCCTCAAGCAAAGACCTGCAACGACTGGGGCAGTTAACAAGAGTGCAGCCAGAATAGGAATTAGCACCCCAAGTCTGAGGCCATACTCTTCAACCGGAAAAGGCTGAGTTTCCCACTTTAAATGATGGCTAAGCCTACTTTAAGGGATTGGATGAGGAGCCCAGTCATCCAGGAGCGATCTCAGAGTAGAGCGGCCAGCTGCTGCTACTTCACATCAAACTGAGGTGGTTCATGCATCTGGTTCAGATGCCTTCCAGACATCTAACTGGGAAAATGTTTCAGACAAGTCCTTCCAGAAAAGGCCTGAGTAGACATGACACTTGTCACAGAGATCATTTTATTTAGCTGGCTTGGCCTTTAAAGCCCTCTTAGCTGTATGCACATGTTCAACAGTGTGTGCTGATATTTTTGCATAGTGATTGCTGCACTTTCCCAAAGCCCACAATCAAATTTCATTCTAAGTTTTAAATTTCATCCAATATTTTTACCATTTGCTGTATCTTATCATAATCATTCGTAAAGGAGGTATTTTTGTTACACACTAACAGCAAAGTACCTCACACAGGAAAGTGTGAAGCTGCTCTCTTCAGATCTGTAAGATGTATGTCTTAGTGCTGTAACAACTATGCAAATCTGCCGACAGAGTGAAAATAGTATTTTAGCCTCAGGGTTGCCTGTAAAAATCATTCAGACTCCACACATCCTGAAGATGACCTTCTATACTCACCTGTGAAATCACAGTTTTATAACATAAGGTATCATAATTCAATCTCTAAATTTCGGCTTCACATTCAATAGCTGGGGGTAATAAGACCACCATATAGCCATACAATTAAATTGACTGCATTTTTTGTATCATCTGCTGCTGGTTGTATCTGAAAAACAGTCATCCTTACAAAGGGGCTCTAATCTGCGGTTCCTTTTGATGTCACATTTCAATGCTCCAACTTGAAAATAAAAAAAAAAATTCTTTCCTCTAAAATTCTCTGAGGACATTCAACTATAGACGTTCAATCTTTGCACAGCCTTGTAAAAGTATGTTTAGCCAATTCGTGTGAATGTTTTATAGCCAGAAGTGTCCTCTTCCTCTCTTCTTCTCTGCTAGAGGGTTTTCTGCACATGATTAAGTTCAAAACCTAAAATAAATAGATGGGATTGTTGACATTCTTGATTAAGAATGACATATTTGTGCCTCCTGATGAAGTTTCATACTTCCATCACAGATCGTTTTGTGTCGATATGGTTTTAGTCTGATGTTTGATTGAGTTACTACATTAAACCAGAGCGTATTTAAATGAAAAATGTATAGCATTTTTAGACCAGACAGAAGCAGAGATGATGATAACACAAACTGAAGTAAAAAGAGAGGAAAGTGTTTAGTGCTGTTATTGGTATTACAGTATTAAAGGGGATACCCAACAGTGTATCCAGGACTTGCTGGAGGGATCCCTTCTGTTTTGGGAATGCCTTCAGATCCCCTATGATGACCTAGAGATAGTCACAGGGGAGAGTGGTGTCACTTTGAACAACAGTCTTTTCTCAAATTCTTCATTTGCCATACACTCAGAAAGCTACCTATTAGGAAAACAAAGAGTAGATCAAGTCACAACAGTCATATGGCAATGTATCCGCTGTTCAAACTGGGAAATGTTTTTATGTATTATATATGGCTATTTTGAATTGGATACCAGCAATACACTGAAAACAACTTTTAAAGTAGTGAGGAAACTGTGTAATGCAGAAAAAAAACATTGTGCCAACTTCTCATCTTGTGTTGGCAACTGTAACGGATCCATGACATACATGATACCAAATAATCGCTGTTAGGGATGTTGGTGAGAGGATACTTCCCCACAATTTTAAAATAGCAAAGGCTGTAACTTCTTGTAAAGAGAACTGTGAGTAATATGCATGCATAAAAGCTGTTATTGAATGGCTGTGATCTGTGGGCTCTGAGCCAGGACTGCATCAAATCAGTCAGAAGAGACATCCCTAAATGGACTCAAACATCCACAAAATACAAATTTAAACTCTGCAATGCACTTAAACAAGATATAAGCAAGATCGAGCTGTCTTTTTTTGGGCCAACAATTATCTGAGATGAGCTATGGTGGAAAACCTTTCAGGTCTAAATTTGACAGTGTGAACAACTTATTATCCTCAGATGACAGATGCCATTTGGCATGTATGCTGTCATCCAGATGACATAACCATCAGAGAAGACAGCACTGCACATATTATGAAAGCCTGTCTGCGGTCCAGGCACGTCATCCAGTAAAACATTTGGAACAATATGAAAAAACAATCACAGATTAAAAAAAAAGAGAAAAGCCCAGTGTTTATGAAAGCAGGGGTTTTCATACAGGCAATAAGCATCAGTGCAGAAAGACAAAGCAGATGTGGGATGGCAGATGGAGTCACAATGAGCTTATTATCTTGAGTATAATAAGCATGGATTATTCATTTGAGAGCACAGCTTTTTAGATTTCAAATACAAACTTACTGATCATCATTTCTGTGCTGTCAAGTCTTTTAACAAAGATAACACTTCTCCAGATTTGCCTGTCAACTAACGTCACGTACTGATATTACATGGAATCAAACTGTAATGACTCTACAGCCAATATAATCTGCTGGAGACATAAATGTAAGAGACTTCATCAACATACCCCTAAGTATAATTAAATCCTTTGTAAAGCAAATTTTACCTGCTAGAAATATCGCACCTTAATATAATAACAAAACTTCAAAGAATACCAGCACTGTAGCGCCTCTTGATGATGGGAAGCTATATGAATGATAATAATCAAACTGTCAATCAGACCTTCGCAGACTGGCTGCGAAACTTTGGAGATATAACCCATTACATCCCTTGTCTTTCTTCACAAGAAAGTAATTGGTTTTATGTCCGGCTTTTCGTCAAGGGAAGAGCTTGAAATCTCAAAGAATGAATTATCAACTCATCATGAGCTTGCAAACTTGTATTTGGTGCCTCAGAACAAATGTGTTTATAACAAAACATTAAACCTTAACTTAAAGCTAGGGGTTGGCAATGTTAGAAAAACGGTTTGAGCAAGCTACATTTTCAAAAAACACACCACGCCTTCAGAGTGCGAGGACATGTGCGCCGAAGTTTTATGAGCAGGTTAACAATAACAGCCGAGTGGATAGCTCGTTAGCTTGATAGTAAACAGCTGGCAAACCACGTTTTTAAAAGCTTTAACTCACTCACCTCCAACTCTTTCTGCGGTTTAAAAAGTCCACACTGCAAACATCAACACCTCCGAGACTTAATCCTTATCTATTGTTATGTTTTGTTTTTAGGCGCAGCAGCAGTTAGCAGTCTGTTAGCTATATTTGTTTACAGCGAGCGGCGCACAGGGGGCTCACTTGGGGGACGGAGATAGGGACAATGACAAGACATTAAGGCATTGGTTCATTCTTTCTAATAGTTGCGGATTACCAATTCCTGCCTTTCGGTGCAAATGGCAGGGGTTGCTCAGTTTTTACAGAACTGCAGCTCTCACAACGGTCTGACTTTTTTCCTTCCTTTTTATGAATACGTGATGTTTTGACTACTGCCAGGATGGATGGACCATTTCACCCAGTAGAAGTGTGTCTGAGCAGCATTACCGACTCTGGCTTTAACCTAAACACATTATCCACACATTAAATGTTATTGAGAAGTTAAAAAAAAAAAAGTTAAATAGAAAATGTGTAGATTCCTCATCTCCACCTGTTTCAGTTTATATTTAGACTGCTTATACATTAGATGCTACTGCAGGACCCGTCAACAGACACCCTATTTACACAGTAAGGTGCAGTTTTAGGGTTAAAATAAAACCCACCATAATCAACTTGCACAGTGTTCTTTATTCAACTTTCCTCCCTGCCTTGGGCCCAATCATCTGTTTTGGTTATTAAAACTCTTGTCAAGCACGGCCTTCACAGCAGGATCCAGAATAGGTCCTATCTTCTTCTCTGCCTCTTATCTCTTCAGAGCGTCCTTCACAGGCCGTATAAAGACAGGAGCAACCCTCGGATGCTTTGCTGTCACTGCCAAAAGCAAACAACATGCTGCCTGCTGTTGTAAAGCTCTGCTGTGGAATCTCCTACCCACATCTCAGGAGTATGGCAGGTAAACACTGTTTATCATAAAATTGAGGACTTTTTTTCTGCTTTTAATACAGACGCTGCTTACTGAGTTCCCCCCATGCAATCATGCAGGACTTCAACGCAGGGCTGTAGCAGTGATAGGCCAGGAGATCACACACCTGCAGCGATGGGGACAAGTTCAACCCAACATAAGAACACGAGCTGGATTAAATCACAATGGTAAACTAGAATCCTGTTGCTGTTTTATATGTTTTAGAGAGCACATTTTGATTTTTGTTTTAACTAACAAGAGCTGCCTGCAGAGCCCAAACATGAAGATATAAAGCCAGTGAATGAAGACCAGCTGTTCTATGTGAAACAAGGACAAGACGCAATGAAGAAAGCTCTGAGTATGTTGGAGGCCAGAGAAGGATGGAAAGTTGAAATCGAAGAGGTAAAGTCTACGAACAAAACCCATTCTTATGTAATAAATGCTCCTACTGCTAAGTGAGTCGGGCTTGTGTATAAGACATTTCTATACCAAATGTTTTCCCATCCCCTCTTCAGGACAACGGGGATGTGATCTGCAGCAAAGTGATACCAGGGGCTGGGAAGGTCTTCAGACTTGAGACGGTCTTGGAGGCCAGTGTGGATGAACTCTATGATCTCTTGTTTGTTAGAGTTGAGGAGATGCACAAGTGGAATCCAAGCATACAGCATATCAAAGTGAGTTGCAGACCTTACACAGCCTGTAAAAGATTTATGCTGATAGCTGGATCTTGGTTTTAGAAATATCATAGCATAGACTATTGCATTAAAAAAAAAAAAAATCCAGATCTTTTTTCCTGCTTGAACATGTTATAACTTTTTGTATTGAGTTAAGTTATGTTTTGCTTAATCTTTGCCTCAAGAAATATATTCTCAGATTGCTGTAGGTCTCAATAGAGACACTAAACTGTGTGTAATTCACCTCTCAGATTACAGTCTAAGTTTCAGAAACTAAATTTATGTTTCTTGGATCTTAGGTTCTGAAACATGTTGGACCAGAAACAATTGTGACTCATGAGGTTTCGGCTGAGACAGCAGGGAACCTGATTGGCCAAAGGGATTTCCTGAGCGTCAGACACAGCTGCAAAAAAAAATCCAGCGTTTATCTTGGAGGAGCAGCGATACAGCTGGAGTCGTTTCCACCTCAGTCAGGCTTTGTGAGGTATGGGATCATCTGCAGACTTGGCAGCTCTAAAAAAAAAAAAAAAGATGGCTCCACAGGTCATAAATCATCAAGATTGAAACATGGTCACCTCATTTAAACCTTGCATGTTTTCAAGGTAGTTGTTAAGATGATATGATGACAGCAAAAGGAAAAACTCTCATATTAATTTGACCCAACACTTCATGATGCAGCAGTTGCTAATATCAATGGCCTTAAAAGTCTGCTTTCATGTTTATTTTGTGTGGGAGATAAAACACTAAAAAAAAAAAAAGGCTTATAAGGCAGACATCAGGGATTTTGAAGAATGTGACGCCAGAGTAGCAGAAGTAAGCAAAGAGGCACATTTGTCACATATTAACTGATAAAATCAATGTTGGTGAAGTGGCTCTGAGAAGCAGAGTTAGGCTCTGAACTAAGTAGGAACACTAGCATATAGTAACCACAATGACGACTCCAGCAGTGATTCAGATGTTCTATCATTATTTTCTGTGTTGGCATGTGCTGTATAGCATGGTTTCATGACAACTTAAGCTCTGAGTGAAGGTGATGAAAAGTTATTGGAGGAAAATCAGTGTCGCTGTAAAGCCAAAGAACTGGCAAAATACAAAAATAAAAGATGAAAAATGAATAAGCTGGTTAAGCTGACATTGATGGGACCACACATGTACTGCACACACGCCTTTAGACGCTGAGACACTTCAGTGAACTAATTCTGGACCAAAGTTAATGGCTTTGTTGGCTTTTAACTTATAACAGAAAAGAAAGCATTAGATAGATCTAGATCATTTGTATATGATTAAATCAATTAGACCTTTTTTTCATTCTAAACTAATCAAGGCATGTCTTTGTACACAGAGCGGAGGATGGACCAACCTGCATTGTCATTAAAGCTCTGGAGGGGGACTCAACAAAAAGTAGCTTCACATGGCTTCTTAACATGGATGTAAAGGTAACTTTGTATATATTTCAACTTTTTTTTTTTCACAGAAAAAAAGAAAAAGCTTTAATGTTTGTAATCTGTATCATAAAGGAACATAAGACTTCAATAAGGTTTATATGTGGTGAGAAGTAACCTGCAGGAAGTTTAAATGATCTGCAAGCTCATGTCTGATGCAGGCCTTGTTAGTTGGGTCTCTGTAGAGACAATTTGAAAAGTTTGCATTTCAGATCAGATGCTGATGGCTGAATGCAGAGTTTCTAGGTCGTATTCTCCCACAACATAGATGCCACAAATCACAGTGATGTGGAATGCACGTATTTCAGATAAGAGGCAGCTACAGGATAAGAATATGTTATCACAGCCAAGTGACTCAGATAAAGAATCGGATGTGAGGAGGTCAAGGATGCAGAGTCGCATAAATATGTATCAGTATATATTACTCTGGGGTGTTTTCAGTACAGCATTTTCAGTATTTTTTATTTATTCATTTATTTTTTTCATATTCAAACTTGAGCAGTTCAAGATAAACCAGTATGTACTGTATAAATAAAGATCTATGAGGTGATTGTGAGGCCTTACTGGCTCTTTTGCTAAATACTATGGTTTATATTTGAATAAATAAAGCAAATTTTGACATAAAAATCTTCCATCTTTAAATTTAAAAGCCTTCAGAGCAGATGACATTATTATAACACTCAGATAACTCTTTCTCATTGTTTTTCTGGAACTTATGAGTTTGTTTCAATAACCAAGAATTTTAACAATCTTGAAAAGGTACAAGACTATATTCATGAAGTAGCTTCTTATTTTCATTCAGAGTTTGTGAATTAATGTTTCTGGTGATTTGTTTTTAAACCTTTGCAAGATGACTTGATATAAGTGAAAGTTTAAACGAACATACTATAGAGACACTGTGAAAATGAACCTTCCTGCAATGTTATTTGGAGAGATTTACCAATTCTTTCTGCACAGAACCCTACTTGCCTTTAAAGAGTACATATTTTAAAGCAGAGTGAAGCAGAAACCTGTACAACTCAGCTGTCTAACACAAATAACTTTGTTCTTAGGGCTGGCTGCCTAAGTCCATTGTCAATCAGGGTTTGCCACGAGCACAACTGGATTTCACAAGACATCTCCGTAGACACCTCAGCCAGAGATGACGGAGTCCGTATGACGGCCACACTGCAGCAGCACCTTGATGGCTGAAGAGGAGACTGAGCTTATAGCAGAGCTGGCAGAGACCAGTGCCAGCCTGACAGAAGGAAGCTGGTTTACAATAGGAATTAATATCATGTTGAGCCACTTAAACCTCATTAATATGTCCTGTTTTACAGTCATCACTTGTCTCTTGATACATGATGCCTACATATGACTGGACAGAATTAATAAATCATTTGAATTTGCTGATAATGAGGCATTTATTTTCACATGGTTAAAGCTGAAATGTGACATTACCGTAATAAAAACACTCATGCAGCAGGGATCTATTTTAAATGGAATTTGGAAAATCTGCATGATTCACTTTAAAATGAACTAAACTGAACTGATTGTTTTGATTCAAAGACACTCAATTAGAGTAAGCATTGTAAGTGTCTCAACACAGCTGTGCTACCCTCCCTCTGAGAGCATTTAGAAACAGCCCACAGCACCAAAATAAAAAAAAAGGAAGTGAAATGACCAACATCGATTTTCTTTCAAATATGTTTTACTTTGTTCAACATACCACTTAAAAATTCAATAAATATTAAACATTTAAAGCTTTCATTCACGTACGTATATACAAGAACTATACAATAAACATAATGCTGTTATGAACTGCAAAGTAGGAACCGTGTAACAGTATGACCAACCACAGTCTGTAGACTTACAGCGTCGTCTGTATTTTTCCAACTGCAACATACAATTTTTCATAACTTGTATTTTACACTATATACATCATTATCTGAAAACTGTATCAGGTACAAAAAAAAAACGTGTTCTGTCTGAAGTCTTCTAGTTCTTAAAGCATTAGGTGACAGACTCCCACAAAGACAACCAGAGGGCAGCTACAGTACAGTGGAGGGGTTGGCTTGCAAACATGATTTTCTCTATCAGTGTGGATAATCACCGGTATGTTGGATCTGGAAAACAACGACAAAAAAAAAAAAAAAAAAGAAAAAGAGCACCAGAGACAGAGAAGCCACGAAGCTCCCTGCCAGGAGTGATGACTATAAAGTCTTGATTGTACCACTATTAGAATAACAGACTAAATAAAGGGTTGCAATCAATTAGATAAATGGTAACTTAGTTAAAGTTAAGCTTCTGAGACTCATCTTGCAAAACAGGCTCACTCAATTTCTTGCAAACAGATAAGAAAAGCAATCGTTTGTTTGTGTATCAGACTAAGTATTAAATACTAGAGTCAAGTCAGGCAACACTGAAAAATGTACAAAAGTATGAGTCAAATAATTAAATGATTATTTTTAAGTCTGAAGGTCAAAAACCCTGGCTAATCAAATTAAACATATCTAAGCAACAGCCATGATGAGAGTTGGCTGAATACTTTAAATGCTGAGGAAAGGAGAAGCAGTGCTTACTTCAACTTCTTTCAGTATCATGCAGGTTTTAGTTGTTTTCCTGCTTCAACACACCCAATTCAAATAAAACAAATCCCCCCTAACACCTTGCTCTCAGGTTCTGCTCAAGCTTGTTAGTGAGATATTGATTTAGACCAGGTGAATGTAAGCAGGCCTGCAGGACAGTGGATGGAGTTTGGAGGACTGGAGTTGAAGAACCTTGTCCTATAACACCGGGAACAAGGAAATATCCTTAATGAAAGCAAAGGAGCTACATGTAGCCCACAATTATTTGCAGGCAGAATGTTCAAATTAAATGATGTATAAGACCATAGGTGTGATCAGATTTTCTTACCAGCATGAGATCCCAAATATTCCTCATAGCATATCATAGCATTCACATTCTAAAAGGGTTAAGAAAAACACACACACACACACACAAAAAAAAAAAAAAATATATATATATACAGCCATGGAAAAAAATAAGAGACCACCCTTGTTTTCTCATATTAATTGGTCATTTTAATGCCTGCTATTACTAAAACTACAATTGTCCTGACAATTATGATAACAACAAAAATAGCTCATAAGAGTTTAATTTAAGAACGGATATCTACTGTAGCCGTTTTCCATGCTTTTCTTGATAAGCATCAATAGCTATGGCATTGTACTGCCAAAAACAGTGCTTTTAGGCATTCTATATTTTCTTTTCTGACTATTTTAGTCACATTATTCACACCACAGTTGGTACTCGATTGCATTGCCATTATTTTTGATGAAAAATTTGGTCTCTTAACTTTTTCCATGGCTGGATTTTGCAAGCCTGATATTTGGAAAAAAGCCTGAACCTTTTCAGTGCTTCAGTAAGAGTGTCCACTTTGCAAACCCTTTTTGCAAGCAGCAAAGGAACGGGAGCAAAAAAAAAAAAAACACTCCAAAGCACAATGTGACATTTATATATACTTTGTGTTGTAAGAAATTGCAATGTTAGAGCCTGGAGAAAAAGTTAATGCACGGTGCTTCAGCTGAAAGTGAAAAAGGTTGGCCACCAGATGCCTGGCCACTAGCCAGTTTCCCCTCTGTAGGTTTTCACAAATGTTTTAGTTTCACTCTGCTTGCAGACTTTTTAGTGCAAGAGCATCAGACAAGGAAGATTAGTGGGCAGGATCACAAATAAATGGAAGATCTCAATCTAATATTTCCAATCCCATCATTCATTTAAAATATGTCAAAATTTGACTAACTTTTTTATCGGCAATTCAAAAGTTTGATAATTAAGTCAGCTGAGAATTAATTCATTCAAAATGAGCACTGTATAGGTCTGTTATTTTTGTCTAGTGGCACACTCAAGAGTCAATAGTGGGCACACGCATGTCCACATCCAGAATACAAGTTCAATAGTAGTTCTAATGCACTTGAAAAAACAGGCTTACACAACTGTACACAGATAAAAACACGAATGTAGCTATGCAGTCATCACATTTTGAACACCTCATATAGTCGGTTTAGTTTACAGCACCTTCGTTTTATGTTTTTTTTTTCCGTTTCATAGTTGAAGCACAGAGGGCAGAGCATGGGCAGTCGCTGCACACACATCACTCTGGAGTTTGATGAGGTAACCATCACTGGGCTGGTCTGAGTTCCACTGGCATGGAAAAAAAAAATACTGAGAAAAAAACAGACAACCTTCAGCAAGACTTAAAGTGTATCAGTCACTGCGAAGAGCGAGCTGATGTTTGAGACAGTCTCACTGCCGAACACGTTCACAAATTGCTCTGTTCATTTCTGAGCTGACAGGTTTCTGTGACTTGAGTCCCTCTCAGATCCTAAATTGTCCCTTCTTGACCTGGCAGCAACTGGGCCTAAAGTGCTGTTTGGACTGTGCTCTTTAGAGGCACCTCCACTGGAGTCTGCTGTGGGCCGCGGTGGCCTCGGAGGTAGAGTAGGCTCCACGTTGGACTCTCTCTTCCCTGAGGGGAAGTTGTCGCTGATGGGATGCTGAAGCAGAGCAGCATCTGTTGGCGGTGAAGCCTGAGCAGCAGCTGTGGTTGGCATGGGAGAAGTGGAGAATAGCTGTCGACTGATGGCTTTAGTGGTTTGCGGTGCGCTCTGGGGTGTGGTGGCTAGCCTTAGAGCCTTGGAGGTCTCAGTTTCAGTGTTGTAGAAGTCAGAATCATGTGTGGTGAGGCCTTCTTTCTTGTTGCAAGACTCACAACAAAGCTTATAATATCCAGGGATGGAACAGTAACGAGCAAGAACCTCCATCTGACAGAAAATTGACTTATCCCCCAGACATGGCTCATCTAGTAATAACAGGCAGACAGAACATCATTAAAGGTGAGAATAAAAGAAACACCCAAGATCCAGATTTCCAGGTTAACATCATGATGATTGTTGGTGTAAAAATTGAATTACATATAGACTTACTTGAAGAGATTTTCTGGATAGGACTTTCAGGAACCTGTTGATACACCGCTTCGTCTTTCATTGTAGAATTTTCCATTGTTTGTGCGGTGAGAGAAGACAGTGGTAACCCTACAATGTACAAATGCAAAAGATATTAAATTAGCATAAAAGCAATCAGAAAGAAAGAATAATCACAGGGCTATGTACATGGTCTTATCACAAAAGAAACAACTCAACCACTTATTTGCGCCACAAGAAAGGAGAGATATGCTTTTAGAAACCATAAGGCTGATTCAAAACATGAACCACATCATACTTTTGGCAGTGCACACTTTTCACTCATCACCAGCTGAGGTATGCAACGTGACAAAAGCTGCAGAAGGTCATCAGTTCAGAAAATGCATGGACGCAGGAATAGAAATATCTTTTCACAAGGTTCTCTGTCCATTAACTGTATTCAGGAGAGAGAGCATTTCCAATAAACTGAATGAGTCACCACACAAGCAGAAAAGTATTTTCAGAGAGAAGGCTCTGCACATCTATCAGGAGCCTTTTAATTCAAGGACAACAGACTTCAAGAGAAGAGAGTTGGGAACACTATTTTAATTCACAACATATATGCATGTCTAGAAGCTTCTACTCACTCTAAGAGATTTTAATATTACAGAGGAAGCAAAAGGAGAAATAATTTCCAGATCACTAAAAGACAGAAGATGCAACGAAACTTAAGCTCCTATGATACAAAGAGATAACATAAGAAGGGACTGTAAACCTAAAATTGGGGTGTAATTATTACTGGATATTTTCATAAACAATATATATGTATATATATCTATGTATAATCTATATAGCATGTCTATATATACAGTATATACTGTATCTCTATATGCAGTAGATATCTGTTTAGGTATACATATGTACAAATGATTACTGCATGATTGTTGTCGTTTTACCAAGTGGCAGAATAGAGATTTAAATACATTGGATCATTAACTAAATGATGGGATGTATTCTACATCACAGATTGTATATCAGTAATAAAAGTAAAAAAACACATATAGAAAAAGCATTGATTAAGTGTAACAACCGTGGCATTCGCCATTACAGTCTTGACATATTGTTAGTATTCCACACATAAAAATAAAAACACAACACCATCTATAAGCAAACTTAACACATATGAAACAAGATACACTTCATTCAAAATGCTTCAAATCTCCCTTTAAGGGCAGGTTTACTTTTATAAAGAAGCTTCTATAAAGATTTGTGATTTTTTCTTTTTTTTTTCTCTCTTTCAACATGTGAGGACTCAAGGTTCATTCTGTTTAATGTTTTTTTTTTTTTTCTGTAGAATTTATACATTTGAGAAAGCTGGCAGCTCTCTCTCTTATCATCACTGCACATGAACAAAATATCACTGTATTTTTACCCACAAGGCAATCTCAGAGGACAATGAATTCTGTTTTGGGTCATGGATGAATTTCCTCTCCCATAAATGCATTAACAGCAGGATACTCAAAAAAGTCCATCTTTATGTTTCCTGAAATAACAGGCATGGAAGACTAGCTGGATGTGTAAAAGCTCTGCAAATCAAATGTCACCATGGCAATAATGTGCATTATGTATATCAGCATTTTCTAAGGAACTGGGGATGGTTTGAGTCAAACTTCTCAGAGGAAACGTTAACATAATATGACAGAAGAAGCTGAGGCAAGACTAACTCCCACAATTGGACAGAAAGGGGAATTGGCTGTTCATGTAATTTTGGCAAGCCATAGAAAACATGCCATAAAAGATGCTCAATAAGCCAAGTTATTTTTTTTTTTTTTTACTGTTTTTCTAACAGACTCAAAGGCTCAAAGACTTGAAGGCAGACTCAAACCAAGAACACCTGTGCATTGCTCACACTTCATAACCACAGCTCCATCCAACTGCATCCTTCACATAAATAATGAATCTTACCTAATCTGTTTTCATAAATGTAATACAGCCTTTAAATGTCCTACACATCATCCAGATGGGATGCATGTGAGAGGTTAAGTTTACTCATCCATCTCCCTGGTAATGAGCTGGACAAAGGAGCTCATGTCAATGCAGCCGGGAAGTCTCTAGATAATTCAACCTGAGCTTGTGTGTGTCCTGATAACAATTGTTGCTTCATATTCTTCTCTGTTTACCTGCACGTTGCTTTCCACTCACATGTCAATATTGTAGATATATCCATAATCATCTAGCATAGATATCAGTCATTGCTATATTGTACACACAGACACACGCAAAAAGATTTTCACTCATAATGTGCAGTCGTTCTCCTGTTTTAAGTGAAAATAGTTTGAATAGCTTTAATTTGCATCTTTAATTTAGACAAATTTTACCATTTTACAAAATTAGCTATAAATCTGCTTAAATTTTTCCATGACGTCGCTTCATGCAACTATCATAACATTCAGATTAAGCAGTGATTAAAAAAATAGCTTGCTTCCCTATTTGATGTAAGTTCAAGTCCTTACTCAGCCTGCAACATAAACTGATACTTGACATTGTGCAGAAGGAACACTTGAAAGTGTGTAAAGTATTTGACAAGAAGCATTTGTGACTCCTTTCTGTCTTATTTGTAGTCTTTTGGATTAAAGAAAGCACTAAATCATCCGCTACATAATTCTGTCTTTGACTTCTCTGACAGTAACAAAGGCAATCATTTGTCATGTCTCCTCAAGCTGTCTTTCATATAAACACATGCAAACCCTTTGGCAACAGTTATTTTGGGTGTTGTCACAGAAAAAGAGAATGAGAGTATAGTGCATGAAAGGGCCTCAAGTCTTGGCCTGCTGCCACCTTCAGCTTCTGCACCCACTACAGAATGTGTCTTTGCCACTTGTGGCAGTTAAACATTGAAAATGTCAAGTCCCACTCGTCATTAATCCGTCATTATGAAACAGCTGCACACTTTAACACAATTACAAACCAGATAAATTGCAGTATGAGCTGTAACTTTTGCAACGTAAGCAATACTACACTGTGGAAGTTAAAATGTCACTATGGATGTCAGATGATGCATATGAGGAAAACTGAAGCGACAGACGAAACATGTCAAGGTGACAGAATGGTAACATGACTGACTATTTCTTAAGAAAAGAATGTCTGGATGTTTCTTCATGTTGTTTTACACAGATGAACCACATCATGGATACTGTTATTTTTTTAAATGTGCATTATTAACAAGCCCAAACTCTGAGACAAAAGGAGAATTTTACATTTTACCTCAGTATATCTTAAATAAAGTTCACTGAAGGAGAAACATTTTTGGATTTTGTTCATATATCAGACCCTGTCCCCAAAAACAAAAAGGTGGCTCTCACCTGGACATGGACTCAGTTTACAAATCAGGACAGTTTCTGGTTTCTCGCCCTCGCATTCTCCAACGGTGTTGTCGCTGGCCTTGCAGACCACCTGCCTTTGCTGAATCCCTTCGCCACAGGTCACCGAGCACTGCACCACAGACACAAACATCCAAACATCCATGTTTCTGTTTCTGCAATGTCAGAACCAGCTAACCATAAAAAAAATCTTGTTTTTATTTCTACAAAGTTGTTAGATTTTCACTACCTCCAGAACATTGTGATGCTGCAATCGTAACTATAGAAACAAAGCGGTGGAATATGTACAAAAAAAAAATGTAGCCATCCCAAATTTCTCATATTACCAGGAAAACATGGCATGTAACTTGAATGATTTGTCTTTAGTTGAATTTCTATTAATTTGCAATTGCAACATTGCAACTTCCTGGAGGGACTGATTTTCTAAAAATTTAATAATTAGCACAACTGTTAAGTATGTAAATGTAAATCAATCCCTGTACATGTAATAAAACAGGTGATCTTGTCCTTCATTTTACCACTACCTTAATCTTCCATCCTATCATAGTTTTTTTATTAGTATGGTTCTGTTGAAGCCTGGATATTACAATATTATTGTAAGAAAATTTGTAAATATAATGTATAAATGATGACTCAGTATATCCAGAAAAATAAAAATGTATGCAATTTTACAAGTTTAAAAGTCAGTACTTAGTTTGATTGCGTTTATTCTTTATCTTTTTCAAAACCTGAACCCTCCTAGCAAAGCTTTCTTGTCATTTCTTTAAGCAGTCTTTAGAAATAATTCTCTAGTCTTCTTAAAAGATATCTCAAGTACATTTATGTTCTTTGTATGCTTGCTGTCTCTTGTTCTGTTTTT
Organism: Atherinomorus stipes; assembly: GCA_023101725.1. Classification (NCBI taxonomy): domain Eukaryota; kingdom Metazoa; phylum Chordata; class Actinopteri; order Atheriniformes; family Atherinidae; genus Atherinomorus; species Atherinomorus stipes. The sequence goes on from JALJCO010004868.1 coordinate 666,711, forward strand.
TGTTGAGATGATCCCACATGGCTCCAATAATGCTGAGATCTGGGCTGTGGGAAGGATTCATTACTCCATCAGACTTACTGCCACTGAATTTCAGTCCAGTTCTTGCATAATTTGGCATACTTCAGCCTTTTTGTCTCCATTCCCCTTCCTTAAGAATGGCTTCATGACAGGCACCCTTGCATGGAGACCATTTATGATGAGGCTTCAGGGAACAGTAAATGGATCAACTGGAGGGCCAGATGCATTTGTCTGGATGTTCTTCAGATCCTCATCGTCTTGCTACGTTTTTTAAGTACTTTTAGGCCTCTGACTATTTCCCTCCACTTGTCCAGTCCAAGTTTTTGGCCAAGAGCTCTTTGTGAATATCTTTGTTGGTCTTATTTTATGTCAAACAAACTGTGTTATCTAATTTTCATAGACTGCATTCAAAGAAATGGGAAGAAACTGTGTGGCTTTGTGTGAGGTTGCAAGTCACAAAGTCAATAATGATTCTGAATTTATTAATTAACTGGTTCTTTGCTAAGTGGCAGTGTTGCTAAACACATTACAATGAAAATGGCCAGGTCCAGTAATTGGATGAAAACTCAATGACAAAACAGCAATTTTCTACAGGAAAACTTAAAAAAAACTTTTACAAAAACTTTTAAAAAAAAAAGAAAAGAAAATCTGTCTCTCTGGGAGAAAAAGACAAAGAAACAAGGGATGAGTCAAGCTTTCTTACAGAGCTGTAGCTCATATCAATCTTATCTAATCAAGCCAACAGCTCTCTACATGCAACAGAAGCAACCCTGAATACCTGTATGTTATGTAACTCGACTCTTATATTCCAGCTATTTTCAACATGATGAATGTTTAGAAAAGGTTTTTTTTTTTCCTGTGGCTGTAAGTCCAGCATATCAAATATGAGATTTCAAGGCCCAGTTTGTTATACGATACTGCAGAAATTCAACAGCTTTGTGTATCAAAGCACACAAACCCTGTAAATCTTAAAGACTGAAAGATATTGCTTTTCAGACAGAGGCCACTCCAGGGCACTCGTGTGTGCAAAGAGCCTACAGAACGAGGCTAAGAAAACACAAATCTCATTTCAAACTGGTTTTATGATTTTTTTCTGTTTTCAACTTCTAATCAAACTGAATCTTTGTTTTGATACACCATAATAGTCTAACTGCAAATCTTCAGCCAACTGATGAACATGACCAGAGTTACATCAGTAGTTGGTTTAAACTTTCGCCTGATGTCATTTTTGGTCTTTGGAGACAGTTTGTACACAATTATACCCCACATGCACCTGAATAAATCATTACTTTAAGATGTCATACGTATATATCAAGCCTGAACTAGAATGATAAAGGAACTGTTTTTTCCGAGTATCCTACCTCCTCTCAATGAGAGATTTATGAAAACTGGATTAAATAACAACCATTAATATTTAACTGAAACATAACTGTTCATGCAACATATTAGTAAAAACAAATTATATTGTGTAACAGCAAATCTCTCCTTCAAACTCGTTCATTACTTTTATTATAACTGGTGTTACCTGAGACCACGCCCCTGTCCTCCACTGGGCGGGGCATGCAGTGTAATTACAGGCTCTCCTTATCTCTGGGCGATCATCAGTACAGTGTTTGCTATGAACAGGCCTGCTGGTGCCGTTGTGAAGCGACTGCATGCACTGGACCCCCCTGGTCTGGTAGCCCTGCTTCCCACAGGTCTTACTGCAGGGAGTCCAGTCTTCCACCACCCACCTGTCAGGAAAAAAATACTTTTTTTTTATACAACCTCATTTTATTCATACACTGGTACTAAATTTCTGCAGGAGAAAAGAAAACAAAACAGGTTAAACAATTTAACTATGTTCTGTTTACATTGACTTTTGGTTAACAATAATGTGCTAGTAGACTGTTTTTTTTCCTTTTGTTATTTTGTTATTTTTTTTTACTGTACAAAATTTTTTATATACAATGTTTTAGTATATTGTGTGCACATGTTCCCATTTGTCTTAATGGAAAAGTCTGTTTTAACTTCTTACTGGCACTGTATCCTCCTGAGACCCTGCGCACACATACGAGGACACTACATTTTTACTTCTCTCCACCATATGCTTCATTCCACATAACTTAGACCTGTTGTCCTTAAAAGTGGACACTTTTAGCTTCCACCTAGTGGTTGCATTTATCACAATGCACGACTCTGTCAAGCCACAAGAGGGCGCGCATATTGGTGAAAAGCTAAAAGTGCACTTTTCAGAAGAAAAGTTAATCTAAGAGATAACAGTGATGTTTGTGCTAAAATGTGTATATTTGAAGAAAGTAATGTCTATAATTCCATGTGGTATGCATATTTCAAAAATATATATAGCAAGTACTTTCCAAGACAAAGTTAAATGTCATGTACTCGTATGAGGACATTGGGCCGAACTTTACAATATATGACCACATATGCAGAGTAAAAGAAAGTACACCTAGTGGAATATTTAGGACAGACTGAGTAGTTTTGTGTATCAATTCTAAGTTTTTAAATTATATTAGATGTTATTTATGTTCAGTAAAGCTATTTTGGATCATCAAGGACCACCAAAAGCTGCCTAGTGGTAAATTTGTTAAATCGCTTGGAAGACGTACATCAGCATCATCAGAGATGATGGAAAGGTGGCTTAGAAAGGTGATTTGACAACAAACCAAGTTTGATGCTGAATAATCTGAAGTCATCTGCAGCAGTGGTCTGACAGAGTTAAACGATATGAGAGTATCATGTGACCATGTTGTATACTAGCACATGCTCGTACATACTAGTGCATGCTGGTGGGCGGCGTTGACTTGGTAGATGGGGTGATGAGTTCCTACTGAATGAATGTCCAAAAAGTAAGTAGACAATTCAAATAATGATTCACTTCTTGGACCTTGATAATCTAGCAGCTGCTTCTTGTGTCGCCATAACAACATTGAAAGTTTTACACCAGGACTCTCGTACATTTGCTTGAATTCTGCATGATGGTGTCTCAGGTAATTTTGGTGTAACAGTGATGATGTTACTCAAGAACAAGAAATAGACCATAAAATAAATAAAAATAATAAAAATATTTTTCATGCCACAGTTTGCACAATATTTGCAAAATACCTTCCCGAGCTTTTAGAAACAAAGCAGGAAATTCTGCTTCAACTGTGAAAACTCAGTGGAGTGTCAGATCCCAAATCCACTAATTGCAAAAATGGAAAAATACAAGGATACATCTGAATATTCAAATCATGGGGGGAAAAAGTTTTTACTATTGTTCCCCTTGTCGTGCATAAGCGTAAAAGTATGCGTATACTTTTCATCAAAGAGTCTAAAAAGTATTTGTGATGAAATACATCAGTTCATTTTCATTTGCAGTCTGAGTCAAATAAATCAGTCAAATGTGAGAATTTCTGTTATTCTTCATTTGGATATTGAGATGTCTCCATTACATTTGTCATTTTTGCAGCTTTCCTGAGCTTCTCAACTTGAATAATCCAACGCAGTGTGATGTAAAGGGCTGTACAGGAATGACAAGTGTGCAGGGTGAAATGTGATATTTTCTTGAACTGCAGTCACAACTTAATTGTTCCGTTACATTTTACACTTAGTGGTGGTCTTTTTGTAGAAATAAACAGGAGTTTCACTAATTGTTCCACTCTGATTACTTTGTAATTTTATCTATTAACATTGACCCACTGTCCACTTATGAGGACATGTTATTTCTCAGAAACTACTTACTGTACCAAAACATTTTTTTATGTAGTTATAATGCCCACACTCTCGTCAAATATCATGAAAGAAATAAAAATGCACAAAAAAATAAACCTTGGGTCTCAGGAGGGTATGTGTGAAGGAAAACAGACATTTTTAAGTCATTTGAAGTAACCAGTCATGTCATTTAGTCCAATAAAAGGTTAATGGTGGTATCTGAATGTCTACAGTGGAAGGTCACTCACATGGGCTGGCTGCATTCTTGCATGTTGCAGCGTTTCCGGACGGGTTTAGGCTTTTTACTGGTTTCACAGAAATTGCGATGCACTAAACGGCTGTCACTCTTCCTCCTGCAGCCGTATTTTGTGTACTGTATACCTGAAGGAGACAATAGTAGAACTAGTGACTCTTCCAGTGAAGTCAAATGATAAATGTTATAGCATTTTTATTCCAGCATTCTATTCTTAGAAACTTGGGCCACATGGTAAACATGCAATATGTAATATAATTGTTGTTGTTCTGACATGGGAATAAAGTTAACAAGAACTACTTGAGAGTTCAGTCTTTCAGAAGGGCCACATTAAGTTATAATGGTAGAAAGTGCAGCTTTAACTGAGTAAATGTACATGTAATGCGCCAGATTGTTCTTGCATTGAACTGAAGGTTTCTGAGTGGAAGTCTGAAAATACCCCCTCCACTCATTTTAGGCTTCAAACTAGAGATAGAAAGCAAGGCAATGACTAAGTGGTACTACAGAGTATCTCGATCAATTTTGCAACAGAGCTGCAGACCCTGCATCGGCATCATGGAATGGTGTTGAACAGGCTTCACCCTCTGGTTTGACTGTTTGTGTAGAGGGACTCATACTGTCACAGAATAGTACTGTAAGTGCAAACACACCAAAATCAGAGTTTTTACCTCATCGCATTGAAAACACAGATTATCAGGTTTTGTGGTCCACAGAAACATATGCATACATACACACTTTAAGGAGATTTCATTATTTTACTTTCATCTTCTCATTTGCAAACAGAAAATAAGTTCAAATCTAAAGAGGCTACTCAAATCTTTGGTCTCCACTACAATGATCTCTGATTATCCCTCCATTTTCCACACTTCCTTATAATGTTCAAGGTTGCTGAAGACTGGAGCCTTTCCCAGCCATTCCCCAGCTGTCACACCCTGAACAATTTTAAAACTCTCCATAGAACTTCTGATCTTCTGAACTTCACTATTTACAATAAGTGCATTGACTCATTAATTTGTTGTTTAGAGTATGTTGGAAAAATCTTCTTTACTTGACTGTTTTGTCTATTCACAAATGAAAAAATGAATGTGTTTTAAAATGTCTTTTTTTGTTGTTAAAAGAAGAAAATCCTCATGCTGAAATACTTGTAATCCAAAACCCTTGTTTAATTTTTTTTCTCACCCTGAATGTATTCCAACAGACATGAGCATCTCAGGCTTGAACATTGCCTTTTTCTGACATGACCAATTAATTCTATTTTGTATTTGTTTATTCTATGCACTGACCTCCTCCACAAGATTTGGAGCACTGAGACCAGCTCTTCAGTGCCCACTCAAACGTGTCCAGCTCAGCAAGGAGAACATTGTTGTTGGTAATGAGCGGTAACAGGTCCTCATGTATTATGTACTTGTAGGTCAAGCTAATTTTGACCTCTTCTTCTTGTGGAATGACCTGCAACAAAGCAGAAAAGTCAAAAGATTATCATAAAAACTGGGAAGCAAAAAGAAGAAATCCATTAAAATAAAAATAACGAAGTGATGATCCCATTCTAGTCCTACTCACCAGAACTACAATGCCTTCATGGAGAGGACCACTTGTCTTCAATGTCTCCCTCTGACCATCAATGGTATACTCCCACTGTAAACCATTTTCTATGAAGGTCTTTGATTCAGCTTCTTCACTTTTAGCATTCAGTATGAAGTTTCCAGTAACTTGGTTCTTCACAGCTGAGTGATGGAGAAAAGTTATTTCATGAATATGTGGTAGAGAGGAATGTGTACATCTTTTATTTTTTAGTTCCTACGCCTCATAGCAAAATCAAATGATCTGTTTCATTTTTTTGAAGGCCATGCATCGGTTGACATTAGGGTGTAAACTCTTGAAGCTGACACAAAAACCCAGATTTGCACCGAAAACTTCTGAAGGAAAGCAGTGGTTTGTGATCTAATAGCTTGTTCTTTACATCTGTCTTACAACCACTGATTCAGTTCCACTCACTTCTTTGCAACGTAGAGCCGTGATGTTGACATGCACTGTAGGTAGAAACAGCTCTATAAGGTCAAAATCTGAGAAAATTCCATGTTTGCAAGCTACAGTTTAACTACCTGTAAGCTATATCATCTATATATCATTATTATTAGTACATTCTAACAATTTTATTTTATTTTTAAAGTTTCTACTTTGAGGCCTGTATTGTCAGAACAGCTTTTTCTAAAGTATCTGTTTTGGATTTTCATGAAGGAAAGCTTTTCTCTTGCCAACGTGGAAACAATGAAACTATAGACATGTCACAATTTTTTAAACCTTTCACACCTAAGTGATATTGAACTTGGGTGTACTCCCTGCTTTTGTGTTCGGCGCAAAGCCTCAATCAAAGCACTGTTCTCAATTAGTGTGAAACATTAAACTCTGACTTGAAGTCATTAGCATGAAATTGAACCAAACAAAGAGCAGGTTTTCTTTTCACTTGGCTGGAAAGGCAAGAAGGATGTGAGTCATGAGCTGTTTTTATTACATTGAACAGTGTAATAAAGACACTGTGAAACTTGGAAGACAAATGGTGATTATAGTTGATCTAATAGTTCATACTGGCAAACTTTTAGGTTCAAGATTTAAAATTCATGATTTTTAAAAGATAATTAAAACATATAATAATCAAGAGAGTATATTTATACTCTATAGCACCAACAGGGCAAATCCTTTCACTAAAATGAAAATAAATGTGCTCAGTTTAGCATTCCTAACAAGCTCCAAGGTTTTAACATGAAACCATGGTGCTTGCTCCTTCAAGAAATAAAATAAAATAAAATGTACTTTAAAAACAACAGATGCAGCAAGGACAGTATCAAACTTTATCTCCATCATAATCCGCTTCCATTCAATAAATGTTAAAAATGTTCAAACACTTTTCACCTTTGTACAGGCAGAACTGTTCAATATGCTGTTCCTTACTGGAGGCTACACGCTGAGAAGAGGTTTATTAAAATGGAAGGAGTATAATCACTCAGCAGGTGCTGACAGAAATGTTTTTCTATGTTTTCTGAAGTATTTTCTGTCTTGAGGTAGTTGGAATTCATTGCCTCTGCTGCAATGAATAAGTAAGACATAAAAACTTGGATTTGAAAGCAGTACCGTTTCACTCTGCTACCTCTACCGGCAATCTTTGTGACAGTCAGTCAATCCGCACGGCTCTACTATATATTCTCTATTTTTAGTCTTAAATGTTTTTAATGTTTTTAGTTTCAAATCATGCTTCTACTTTCTTGTTCTTATTTTTTTTCCCTTTTACACCTTGCTGTTATGCTTATAATGTTTTATGTAAAGCACTTTGAATTGTCTTGTACTACTGTATACATGAAATGTGCTATACTAAACTTGCCTTGCCTTGTCTTTTACTGGGCTGCACATTTAAATAGTTTTTATTCAAAGTTAAAATCTGTATGCTACCGTCCCTATGTTCTTGCTTTTGTTTTTAATTTAAATCATGCTTGTATTATTTTTTGTTCTTTTACTTTTAATGTCTTCTTTTCTTTTGCACCCTCTTTTGCAATGCTTCTAATGTTTAATGTAAAGTACTTTGAATTGTCCTGTACATGAAATGTGTTATACAAATAAACTTGCCGTGCCATTAAATTAATGGGACATAACCACAATGATAAACCTCTGTTTAAATTATCTTTTTGATAATCACTTAGCCTCACTGATCACTTTCATCTGTTGATCATTTTTCACTATACGAGACAAAAGTGAAATGGAATGTCTCTATTGTCTTTGCACTGCTATGACAACATTTAAGTGCTCCTATTACCTCTGGTGCAATAAAAAAGCATAAATGTGTATGCATACATATACATACATATATTTTACCTGCATACACACACAAATACATACTGTACATACTGTACCTACTAATACACCTACATACACACAGTAGGTACCTGTGTCTGTAGGGCACAACACACACACAGCACACGAGGGAGATAAAAAAAATAGACTAAAAAAAGAATTTAAAAAACAATAAACAATAGATAAAAAACGAATAACACATGTTCCTAATGAACATCCACGTTTATTTTATTTCTTGTAATTTTATTTTTATTCAGCACTTCGGAGACTTTCCGTTGTTTAAATGTGCTACATAAGTAAAGGAATTGGACTGGATTGGATTGGATCCTGAAGGGTAAGTAACCACTAAGAACTGAATTAATAAAGCTAGTCATTTTACACGCTGCACAGTGATGTGGTAGTTAGCAATGCTGCCTTTTTCTGGTTTCAACCTCAGCTGGGTCATTCTGTGTGGAGGCATGATCTCACTGTGCATGGGTGGGTTCTCTCTGGGAGCTCTGGTTTCCTTCTGCAGTCATAAGACTTGCATGAAATAAATGAGTAATTCAGACACTGAGAATTCATAAAACAACTACTTTGAAAAGTTTGTTCCTCAGCTTTTAAATAGTATTTTCATTGTAGCCTTGTATAGAAGAACTAAATAACTTCTAGTATGACAACAATACCCAATAAACCAACAATAAAGAAATAAAAAGTTTAGCTTTTTTTTTTTTGTATTTAGTATTGTGAAACTTTCAAATCATCTGTAATAATTTCTGACAAAACATAAGAAGAAGCTTAAATGACTAGAATTATATTCAGAGGACTGATTTTAAGGGAATTTAGCATGTAATGACCCAGTTGTATTAATGTTTCCACAAAAAGAAAAAGACTGAGACGTACTCACCAATTATATGAGGTGAGGTCTCATTCTCTTCAATGACTATGTGACGGGCTCCAATGGGGATGTCAAACATTTTCAACATTCCTAAAAGACATGAAAGGCACAGCATGGTTTAGCTGGAAGTTTCAAACAGCGAACACTTCCTGGGCTCTAAAGTTGTCAATTATTTTTAAATTAATGCTGAGAGAGAAGGTTTTAGTTTAGTTAAGAGCTGAAATGATGGCACCAGGTCCACCGCTGGCCTCTCTGTGTACATGACAGTTACCCGTCTTTTTGGGGGTCTTGGTGAGCGTCAGCTTCACGGTGCGACAGTGGGAGTTGTCCCCCTCACACACTCCACATTTGTCCTCTTGTTTGTAAGAGCCAACCTCCTTGTCACAGCCTACGTGCTGCAAAGAACAGCAAAGACAACCATTCAATTCTGACCTTTACACACACACATGTATGTCATGGGTAAATGTGGTGTTCATTAAGTTTGGATGGTGATGGATTTAAAATGTTTCCTCTTGAAGGAATTGCAGACATAACAGGAGTGCAGCCAAAACACTAAGCGCCTCTCCCGCAACAAAGTCTAAACTTAGTATCCAAGGTGAAAAGCGGCATCACAAAAAAAAAACACACACTTTTTTGTTACAAAGAAGTGCAGGTGTGCTCAGGATTTTAGCCACAATTATTTACAGTTTGCCAAAAGAACATTTCTGTTTATCATCAGAAAGGTTAAGGCGGTCTGGAAAAATAGCCCTTCCCACCTTATCACACATCCCTCCAGCTATGTGCCACATAAACATACAGCATACAGTAACATTAGAAATCCCCAGTGTTACTGTAAAATAGAATGCCAAATCTAAAATATTTTATTATAATTTATAATTTATATATAGATTTTTAAGTTGAGTCTTGACATTTTATGACCTTTACATCATATCATTCAAATTAAAGATAATAATCTTAGAGTATATGCTATAATAATAGCAGCAAATACAAAATGTTTACAGTAATTTACCACATAGAGATGTACTTTCTTGCTATCTCTGTTGGATGGTTGCAACTCACAGGAAACAAAATATGGGAGAAGTTTGATTCTTAAATTGACACGCAAGTCAGTGCACAACCTTTTATTATCACAGTTAAATAAAAAAACAATGCTTGTGTTTTTTTAAAAACCTCTTGCACAGACACCCTGAATATAGATTTTTGTACCAATGAGTGGTTACATACTGATTTAAGATTTGTCAATAAGTCAAAAGATGCTGCTTCTATTAAAAGAGTCATGAAGAAGAGTATTGATTTCTTTCGCTTGAGTCATAAAGTTTTATTTTTGGGTTAGAAGTAGCATAGTTTGTTTCTGTGAGAACAAATTAGTTTAGTTCAAACTTACCAGACACTCCCCTCGAGCACAGACACTGAAGGGGTCTGAGTAGCTGCACCGTGTCCCATCATGCATCACCTGGTTCATGAACACCACCTCTCCTGTTTCTTTGGACTTACAGCTCAGCTCACATTTACGGGACTCTGAAAACACACAAACCAAGATCTCATATGCACCACAATTTGACAAATTGCCCCCGAATCTGACTGAGACAGCTGCAGGTCACTGAGTGTGTTGAAACTGCAAGTATCATATCGCCACATGTTGCTCTGCATAAAACATCCAAGCTCATCTCTGACAGAGAGCCAATTTTTCTCACTTTTTTCGCAGACTTACCATCTGGGTGCTCATACGGCAGCCAGGTGTGCTTGATGTTTTTATGGTATTTGTTGCTTCTCTGGATGCACTGCTGAGCACGGAAGTCCTCATAAGGGCCAGCACACTCCTCCGTGTTGCACATCTGGTAGTCAAAAGCAGAGCCAGGGCAGTCTCGGCCACCGTAGGCAGGCCTGAGCAATGACAAAAACACAATGCCATTAAGAAACCTCCCACTAGAATAATCTCAAAGGTACAAAAGCATTTTTTTCTTGGTGTAATTCCAGTTATAAGTATAACTGATCATCCCCCCTCACTGACAATATGGAGAAAACAGAACATTTCAAAAAACAAAGAAGACAAACTAAAAGAGAATTAAAATTACATTCAAATGCAAAACTGAAGAAAATTAAAGTTGAAAAAAGTCCAACCATTTTACTGGCAGCTACAGCTGTGTGTGAAGGTTAGAGTAAGTTTGTACTAAGAACCCACTCTATCACCAAAACCCCAGTTAACAAATCTGCCTCACTTCTGGATTCAAGAATTCTCTGCTAGCGTCCCCTGGTGCTGCTTCATGCCGTCTTGCACATGTATTATATTTAAAATCTCCCCAAAGATGGTCAGTATGGAAACTGTCAGGACTCTTTCAAAAGCGTAAACTTGAAAAAGTCCAGGTTGGATATTCATCGGGCCATGTTACAGTAAAGTAGCAGAGTTCATTCTCTTTTTCTAATCTGTTGGTTTCCTTAGCAAGACTATTGTGAATCCGACCTGAACTTTTCTGTCTGTTTAAGCGCCCTGAGGTGACATTGTCATGAATGGACACTATACTAATAAAGCTGATACTAATTAGAATCCATGCTTCCTTCTAACTGCTTTATGCCTCCTGTGTGACTGATTCAAAGATTCTCAGCCTGCAAATGAACTCAATTCTCCAACATTTTCCAGAGGGATGACAAAACCTCCTATGTTTTAGATAATTTTATAAAAGAAAAACGAAACGTGTTTCAACATATCAAGACAGGCTAATTTCATGATGTCAATTTTCTCTTTGCTTCAAATGAGGAAAAAGGAAATAAAAGAAGACTCTTTTTCAACCCTCATCTTCAATATTTTGTATTCAAAAGTTTACATAACCCAGAAGAATTTGTTATTTCTTTTGGCAAAGGGGATTAATATGGTAAGTTTTTTTTTTTTTTTTTCAGTCATCAGTGTTTGAGTAAGTGCATTAATTATTAAACAAAACCATTTTTTATCTCATTTTTACAGTCTGAAAAATGCCCAAGAAAATAAAAAATTTTGTATCTAAACTTTTGAGCACAACTGTATCAATACATGTGTAAAAAGTCTGACATTCATGTTTGCTCATGTCATATGCTTCAAGTTAGTCATTTTAAGCTGGCACAATGGGCTTTATGCACAACTTCACTACAACTACTACTTCACAGTTTTCCACCAGAGTTGGCATGAACACACTCAGCAACCTGAAATTCAAGCAGTTAAACGTAATTACTGTTATCAGTTAAACCAGTGTTTCTCTCACTATCACAACACTAAATATCCCACCTGACCATACAGTACTGTACACACTTTGATCTACATTCAGTTTGCCACATATGGCTGTTTTACAGTTAGTATCTTAGTATTCTGTGTGAGCGAATAAATGATGTAAGACATGCCACAACAACTGCTGGTGCCTTGTCATACAAATAAAGATTTAAAGATTTTCAAAGGCGGATTTGGCTCACCACTCACTGTAATCTTCCTTGAGTATAGTAATTTCTCATGTCTAGTGAAGTCATAGGATCACATTTATAAAATAAACGCACTACCAGTTAAAACCTTTTTGAGAATAGATGAATCACATGAAAGTGGGACATCATTTACTAATGTCAGTGCAGTCTCCATCCAACTGCACAAACCTACGCTCACTGGCAGAAACTGGTTCATGTGCTGGATCTGAGATGAGTATATAAACACAAACTGTTGAGTGTGTATGACAGCGATGCAGCACAGTGTTTTTATCAGCAAACCAAGCATGTGCACAGTCAGGTTTAATGTACTGAAATCTGCAGTAAGTACTGCATCTGGAGGTTGTTATGGAGCTTTTTGTTGCTACTGTATAAAGTTTTACTGGTTTAAACAAACCAATAAATATGATCAAGGACAGTTCCCAATTTGGTCTCTGTGATGTTCAACTTGTTGCCCTCAGGCAGGCACTACAGGTGCATCAGCACTAAGACAAACAGACTCAAAAACAACTTCTTTCCTAAAAGATAACACTCTGAACTCACACATGCAGTGATTACAGCCTGCCTCCTCAACCCCAGGACTCATTCTTGCCACCCACTGTGCAATAAATTACTATGTGCAATATCCATAGTTATTTTAAAATGCCTGTAGGTTTCCATTACATCCATAGTTATTTAATAATATCTGTATATTTCTATAGCATCCATTTTATATCTATATATAATATCTGGATTGTTCTATAACATCTGCATTTATTCTTAATACTGTATCTGTATTCTTTTTTTTTTTCCTTTTTCATTTGACTACCAGCACTGGAATACTTGGTCATGGTGAAATGGTCTGGAATTTATATAGGAAACTGTACATATAAATATTCTGTTTTATCTTTATCTTTATCTGTTTTATCTTTGTTTTATCTATCCTTTTTAAACTTTTAGTGATGTCTGCTCTGAAAGGAGATGCTTTTAATCACATTGTACATGTAAAGTAACAATAAATGGCATCCTGACACTGACAGACCAGTACCACAAGAAAAATGTACAATGGTTACTTTTTATCAAATAAAAATGTGTTATCTCTAAAATAGAGAAATAGTAAGATAGCAGTGTTTTTTGCCATTATACTGCCATTTTGCATACATGTATGGCGGCATTTAGATAACGACCCCATATTTGTTCTAATTTCATTAAAGCAACACCACACAAGCTGTTTTAAACACACTGATGTTGATTAAGGACATTCCTGAGGCTATGATTGCCCTGCAGCATCCTGTGGCTGAGAAACTGCACTTCACAACTTTATGTCCCAGTCAGAACCATCACATCACAGCTGCATTGACTTTGTGGCAGAGACACATGCCGGTAAGTGGATATCAACATACTGGCCATTTAAGAGCATACCATTCAGCAAAGACACCCAAGAGGACATTTTTGGACGAAGAGAGGAAAAAGAAAGAGACATTTTCAGACAAAGAGATAAGACAAGAGTCAGTATGGACCGACTTTTTGAGAGCTCAGAAAAGAGACAGGATGCAAGACAGATTCTGAGTACGCCTTTGTTAGAGGATGGCAAAGTCCAATAATCTGCCAAAAGTTCAGTTGTGTGTGAAAGATAAACAAATATTTTGAACTAACTAATGGGGAAACGAACTGGATTAAAAGTTATTGGACGATATGGAGTCCCATGGGGACTTGAATTCAGTTCTCTGTTACAAGTCCACAAAGTTATTCTGTAAAAGTGAATGAAATGATATACCTTCTCCGATGAAAATAATGTTTCTAACCTTAATTGCTCATTCCGATGCTGTGTATAAAAATGGCTTATAAAAAGGATAAAACTGCATTAAATAAGCTTAACATTCCTTTCTAACTTTGTTACTGCATACCAATGAAAGCCTCAAAAGAGGTGTGCATCAACAGAGCAAAGCTATAAAATCAATCTTAACACATCAATGAGTTATTTTACAAAATAATTACTTAAATGAAAGAACAAAACTCTTAAATATATGGGGGTAAGAAATTCACTCACACAAGTAAAGCTATTCAAATTTTCTAGGAATTCCTAGAAACTCAATTGGAAAAAGAACTTCCTGCACTTTTCCTCTGGCTTAGGTACAGTAGTGTTTACTTATGCTGAAGCAGCAACATATGAGCCAGCACTGCTGAAGTTACTGTCGCTCTCAGAGTCAATACTTAAACTAAAAGGAATTCTACAGGATAACAGACTGTCTAATCTGCACTAGAGGCAAAGGTTTGGGCATACTTTGGAAAAGATGGAGCAGGACATGGATCTCATATGCAAATTTAGCAAAAAACTATTTGTTTATCTGTTTTAAAATGTTTTTAGTAGGTTTGACTACTATAATGGTGTTTTTACAGGTTTCTTTGGAAGAAATCACTATGCTGCTGCTGGTGTCCTCAAAAAGACCAAAAAAGGAAACATATCACTCCAGTTTTAGAATCTTTACTCTGCCTTCATATGTGCCAAGGCATTGATTTTAAAAATATTCTTATGTGGGTGTTCAAGCCACTGAAAAGCTCTGGGCTGAAATATACAGATCTGGGCATGAAAAAGTTCCCCTTTCAGCCGACTGCCAGCCACTTACCAGCAACTTGTCTGTTAATTCAATCGCACAGATAAACGCCTGTGTGCCCAGGGGAAACGATTTCAGAGCATAAATGAATGCCCAGAACAAGGACGTTTCCACACGCCAAGTTTGGACACCGTGCGTGATGATGTATTCGCGGGACAAATTGTTCAGCCAGTGATAGTGCAGTAATAATGCACTATTACTGCACCACTTCTGGCAGAAAAAGGCAGAACTTTTTCATGCCTGCATCTGTATATCGGATCTGCCGACACCTTGTGAGCCACTGAGACTTCTGAGATCATCTGGGTCAAGTTTTCTTTCCATCCTGATGGTTAAAACTAACACAAAAATCAATATTTAATTTTTATGTTCCTAATATTTGTAACAAACTACCAGAAAACTTGAGGTTTGATTTCCGAACCTTTCTTCTTTTAAAAGACGTTTTAAAACTTTTTTACAGTCTACTGTATTTTCCACCACTTTTAATTAAGCTACTGGAACAAACGCCTTCAAGTTCTTCCGTTAAAGTTTTGATATATAAAAGCAAAAGGTGCACTTTTTAAAACATATTGTGGTAAACTTTGGACTGGATCAAAAACCAACCCTACCACTGCTTTCACACTTCAGCAGAATGAAATCATATAGATGAACACTCAAAACTAAGTCACTAAAAACACTGACTAATGATTTTCAGTCTCTTTAAGATCAGTTTTCCTGGTGCTACATCACTCACGGAGGGTTGTTGCACTGTCTGTTGCGGGAGCGAATTCCTCCTCCACACGTTCTAGAGCACGATCCGAACTTTGACCAGGATCCCCAGCTCCCATCGTGACCCTGCGGCTCCTGGCTGGATCTCCAGATGCAATGGCCCTTAAAGCACCACTGAAAATACGACAGAAGGAAAAGGAAAAAAAAGGTCAAAACGTTTACTGGTGTGAGAACATTACAGGCTTTTCTGATTTTCTCTTCAATTGCTATTTTTAGAGAGCCCCACTTAGCAATTACTGAGAGAAAAAAAGGATTCAATGTTATTTCTTACCTTTCCTGGTGCGCACTCTGTCCCATCTACCGGAGGACCTTTTTTGGTCTTACAGAAATACTGGTTGTCAGGGTGGCTGCACCACAGTTGCTTGCAAGGTTCGTAGGTTCGAAACTAAGACAGAAAACAGTATGTTAAGCTTCAGCTATTAATTTTTGAAAAAGTACACAAGCAGTCAAAAGTTTGGACATGTTTTCCAATTAGATTCAATAGGAAAGTATATAACTTTTGACTGGTAGTGTGGATATGAAAAAAAAAACACCCTAAGCATCGTTCAGACTCCTTGGAGACAAATGAAAAATGCTCAAATCAACATTTAAGGGGTTTTAAATATGTGAAAGACTTACAGCTGTACACATTTTATAACCAACACCAAAGTCAAAGCGGCACTGCTCATCCATTGAATAATTTATTCCAGGGAGCTCAGGAAGCTTGGGCCACTTGTGTTCAAAGGGATCATCCAGCAGGCAGTCATAAGAGCTGAAGATAAGAATAATAGAGCCACAAGAATTACATAACAGGTGGGTTTCTGAAAAACGGACCACAGGTTCTTCATGAGAAGACGTTATTAGCATACTGGGCTGCTGAACACGACAGTTGTGCCACATTAGAGGAAATGGTGCAAAGTGGTAAAGGAGAAGTGGAACGTACTGGATGTATCTATTGAGCTCCTGTTTACTGCAACGTGACCAGTGGTAACGGTGGAAAGCTGCTTGGACAAGAGGCGCCATGATGCTGCCCATACCGGTCTCATCAGCACAACGATTCCCTTGGCCGTCGTGCTCCATACCCAACCTGAAAAACAGATATATAAAATAATGCAACAATACAGCTACATTTACAAGTTTAGTAAATCAATTGTAAAGGCAGTGCAGGGACTAATCTGATTGGATGTAATGTCAGCTGGTCAACAGCCATAAAAATCTTAACGTTTTTAAGGTCATGACACAGTGTGCCTGGTTTGATGTTTTAGGTGCTTTCTTTTTTTCCACCCATGAATAAAATTAACTAAACATTAACCTTCAAGTTCTCAAATGTGACTCCTGGTGAAATCATCTGGTAACACAAGCAAATATGGGAACAATTATGCTTATGAGGGAGCCTGTTGCTTACAATAACACAAGGTTTAAAAGGGGGAGTTCTCGTCTTAACCACACGTTTATATTGCTATTATGAAGTTACCGATAAAAGCCAGGCAATGGGTTGAATATGATTAAGACTCAGTGGTGCAAACAGTTTACCTGCCTCCCGTACGTTCCACACTACTGAGTGCACCTGAATACAAGCCATACCCAGAAAATTAGATTTGTACTTATACAGGCCGCACTTGTCCATGAGCCACCACTGCCCACATTGCAACATGAGATATTTACACAGAAAGGTATTTTTTCTTAACTTTAAAATAGTCTACCGTAACAAACATATACTGTAGGCCAAGTACTGTAATTTTTTTTTTTTTTTTCCTGAACAGTGCCTGTAAACGCAGCTGGTCTAAAAAAATAAAATCTTTATACTGTTGTGTCATAACTTTCTTTCTGCATGTCCAATCTTCAAAATGTTAACTGCATTGGCTTAGCTCATGTCTGACATAAAAAGGCATGATTGTTAGATTGTGCTTTTCCGTTTTTAGCATTTTCTTCCCAAATTAGTATCAAATCCTGATCCATCATATAGCAGCAGCTTTAATGCTGTTTCTGGGCAGAGGATGATGAACATTTGATGTGTAGGACTCTATGAAAGACATCATAAATGAGAAGGATTAGGATCAGGTATTTTTTTCCCCTGATTTTCTTTATGAAGTTCATTTGGCATAACCATGATCCATAAATTAGTAGCATCGTTGACCAAGCCACAGTGTTCAAACCATGGGAAAACAGAAGAGGCTTGTAGCCTGGAATTTATAGTAAATGTAAAAATAAATAAACAAATAAATAAGAAAAATAGGTGGCCCCCAAGCAAAGTTCAAGTTCAAGTATTTTTTATTTTAAAAAAAAAAAAAAAAACTTGAACAACCAAGGTTGCCCAAAGTGCTGGAAAGAGAAAAAGCACAATAAAATAAGAAAAAGTAAAAATCACAATAAAAAAAAATATTTAAAGCAAAAAAAATATATTGCTGTTTAAAATACTGATTTTATTATGTATGCGGATGACTCAAATTTGTTCTGTACATCCCCATTGTCATTTGTGCTGAGGGAGAAACATCAGATTGAATTGAATAACATAACCAAATGGGTAAAAATGAACCGGTTGGTATTAAATATTGCAATAACTAAATCTATTGTATTTGGTAGTAGGAATGCTCTTGATAATGCCACTGCAGTTAATCTGTATGTGGGATACAAGTTGAGCAGGTCTTTAAGGTAAAATTACTGGTTGTGATACTTGATTATTTCTTGTCCTAGACTGATCAGATCAATCAGATTGTTTTGAAGATGGGACAGGGCATTGCCGTTTCAAGGAAATGTTCCATCTTCTCTTATGCATGATGTTTTTGATCACTTGTCTTGTCAAATTTAGAGTATTGCTCTGTTTTTTGGTCAAGTTCTGCCGTAAAACACCTTAAAAAGTTCAAATTGTACAGAATAGAGCAGCCAGATTAGTCCTCCAGTGTTCTTTCTGCACTAATGTGATGGAAATGCATAAGCAATTATCATGGTTAATGGTGGACAATAAATTAAAATATTGTCTTTTGATGTTTATGCATAATGTCATATGGAATGGTACACCACATTTTTTTTCATGAACAGATGGAATTTTTAGGGTTTCAACATGGACATTACACTCGTCAAGAGAATACAGGTCACTTGATAGTGCCTAAACAACAAAAAACATTTTATGGTAAAAAGTTTTCATCACAGAGCTTCTTTGGTT
This sequence comes from Atherinomorus stipes, assembly GCA_023101725.1. Taxonomy (NCBI): domain Eukaryota; kingdom Metazoa; phylum Chordata; class Actinopteri; order Atheriniformes; family Atherinidae; genus Atherinomorus; species Atherinomorus stipes. Next base: position 685,337 of record JALJCO010004868.1, read on the forward strand.
TGGAACACACTCCCACATAATGTTAGAAGCATCCGTTGCAACTTATCTTTTAAAAACTACTGAAACACAATTGAATTAGTTCCATATAAATTGGTAGTTACAATGGAACCACTTATTACTTATTTATGCACATGTAATTCTATTTTCATGCGATCCTTTTCAATTATCTGTATGTAAAACTAAATTGGTTGTTCGCTTATTTTACATGTGAAGTGATTTTACTTATCAGCTTATTATTGTTTTTCATCATTTATTTGTGTTTTATATATTGTTATATAATGTAATTTTAACATTTATATGTTTTTGTTGTTGCATTACTTTGAGGACCCTAGGAAGACTAGCGACCACTTTGTGGAAGCTAATGGGGATCCTAGTAAAGAATAAAGAATAAAGGTTAACAGGTCTCCCTCGCAGAGACTGTGTGTATCAACAGGACCTACTGTACATGTGTAAGTGAAAGTTAAATAATAATACATCCAGTGAAATGCTTTGAGTATTTTTTTTTTCTCTTTCAGTGGTGCTGATGTTGTCTGCTCAGTTCAATAAAGCTGATTAATCTCTCAGTGAAATGATGAATGGGAAATGTGACTTCATGTCCAGCTCTAATACTAATGCTGCCGGCACACTACACGACTGTCACAGTTGTTGCCGATTTTGAAAGGACTGGAGCGTTCACACTAACAGACTAGATTCCATTGAATCATCCAAGATTGGGGATAACATATTTAACAACTGTCTCCTCCACGGGATTCCAAACTACAAGATTGTTCAACCCAAATGAGGTGGTGGAAATCACGGACTAGTCGTGTGCCAACTGCCATTAAACAGAAAAGAAGAAGATGCACAAATCATCTTGCAGATTCTATTCTCCATTTTGTTGTGGTAATCTGTTTGCTGGGTTTCAGTAGGAAATCCAGCAGTTCTTTGCACATGCGGCTGCAGCAGTTCTGCTGCGCAGCTCCCAGTCGGCGTAGTTGCCTCTAGTTTTCAAACATGTTTCATTGACTACGACTGAGGTCGCGTCGGGTCGGTTTCTGTAACACACTTGGAGATCTGAGTCGCTTCCCCAGACACACCGAAACATTTTTCTGCCGACTGGCGAGGCAGACTGAACCCAACTAGCCCCAGCTGGAGCCGACTACGCCCGACTGACAATCGTGGGTAAAATCGGGCAAATATTGTGTGCCCCCAGCTTATTTCAATCACTGCATCATTTTATAGAGAAAAGCTAAAGTTGCTGAGATGGATGCTTAAAATTTGACGATGGTTTTTGTTTGTTTGTTTAGTTTTTGTCTTTCTTTCTTTTTGTTTTTGCTAAAAGGGTCTACAAAAAGCAAAGAAGTTTTATAGCCAGGTCAACTTCCCAATAAACTTATAAAACTATGAGGAAACTGTGAACATAATAAAGCTGTTGTTGATAAATAATGAGTTATGACTTTATATGCACTGGATGAAAGTGGGAAAAACCACCAGCCCTAACTGGAAGAAAAAGCAAGCCCCTGGTCAGTTGGCTGCTGGAGGAAGCTGAATATTTACAGTACTTTTATGAATGACATCAATCTTCTTGCCCAACTCTCGGAAATAAATTACCGGCTAAAATGTCAAATTAGTCCTTTAAAGGTCACCACATGGACAGACTGAAGTCAGGCAGCTGTTGAACTTAAGAGGAGCATGCAGGTGGTAATCACAGACTTACGCGGATGTTTTCTTGGTATCTGTTCTTTTCAAATGTTAATAAATCCATTGTTATTTACTTCAAGCCAATTTATTACAAGTTATTGTAAAGGTGGGATTATAATTACAAATGGTGAATTCCAGAAAAACATTTCAGAGTGTCAGAGTATTTGGACTAAAAACCACAGCTTAAGCTGTTAATAGAGAGCTATTAAAGAAAAATTAAAGGAATCCAAAGCTGCTAGCTTACTGCCAAAACACTTGTCTGCAGGGGGTTTGAAAATAACATACAGGCGTGAACATGGTGCCTCACCACTGGAATCCAGAAACACAAAGTTTAAAGTAAATTGCAACTCAAGTGTATAACTTGTTATGTAGCATCAAAACATTTTTTTAATCAGTCTACCCTATGCAATACAAACTGTCTAGATTAAATCATATAAACAAATATTATAGGCCTCATAAATGTCGACACTATTTTTTATCAGAGTATTTTAGGTGTAACAAGTTACAAGACAGTAATTATCTCTGCTTGCCATTGGACAGGTTGCATATTATAGATGCTTGCTGTGGCGGCAAAAACCTTTACAGTAACAGCAGTGGATGAAAAGAAGATGTGGGTGTTGAGATTCAGCAATAAGCAGATATGCTGTATCCCCACAGTGGCAAGAGGAACCGCTGAGACTTGAGATGTCTGACATGCACACCTCATTATGATACACATTTGACATGAATCAGTCATTAATCCACAGCTAGTTGTAAAAAATGAAAAGAAAAAAAGCCATTCTGTTTCACTGTTAGTTTAAAAAGTTCTTTTAGTTCTTCTCAACTATTGAAGCAGGGCTGGTTTCCTTTTTTTGTGAACAGCTTAATCACTATGATATACTTCTCCACCTAAGCTCACCCCCGAGTTGCTGATCCAGTTCATTAAAACTTAAAGATTATACCAGCAGACAAGAGGCAGACAATAGTTTAGAGATGCTGCAAGTCTATTACAGAGCTTAAATCCGTGGAATGAGCTCACACCAGGTGAGGACTTGAGAGTTTTCAATTCAGTTGACCTACACGTGTTTGGACTGAAAACATCAGCATAACCAATGCAGAAGAGGAGGAAAACAAAAATGATCTGGTCAGGTCTGGTTTTAACCAAAAACAGTTAATGTGGTGAGCAGCTGATCAAAGCAATGAAACACGATGCAGCTCCAACGTACAGTATTTGTAGCTCAACCTTTTGTTCAGTTTCATGAAAAGATCTGTTCTCTACATATCTGGCTTTGTGTGATGGTTTGCTCTGCTGAGTGAAAATCGTGCCTCATACACTGTGGATGCATTTGAAACTGAATCATTTAGATGAACAGCTGTTCAGATCTAGCTGCTTCTGGAGGCAATTATGATTAGAAGAAAAGTCTGTCAGCAATTGACTGCTGCAATTAAACTCTGCAAGGTGCATTTATAAACAAGGACATGTGAAAGTTCATTTCTGTGCAATTTAAACCATTCCCACTCCCTCGTGGAGCGAGAATAATCAAGTCTTTAAAGAATAATGATTTTCCTCACTCTTGACACACTCAATATGCTAATCTGAGAAAGCAGCACAATAAAAAAAAACAATATTCATTTGATTGCACATGTAAACATCTTGCATTTAAATTAAATTACCCATGAATTTGAACTATCCTGTAAATTAAACTTTCTGGATGATTAAATCGATGACATACTGTTTCTTTCCAAAACTTTTTTTTTTTTTCAAAACAACTCAAGGGTTGCAAGGGCTTTGGGTGTGGACACATTTCACTTAATAAATACATTTAGATTAAGGCATGTGACACATCTCTAATATCTTCTGAATTTCAACAATACAGTGTGTCACATTTTCTAATTTGTCAGATCTCTTTAGGATTAAAGCATTTTTCTCGACCATTATCTCCTGCTCATAATCTGAATTTGTTCTTATGAGTTACTGTAAGTTGTGATAATATGAAAATACCAGTGCAGATATCACATGATAATTGATTTAAAGTTGTTTTAAAATGAAAAGAGGGGATAAAAATAGAAATCTGACTTTTGTAACATTTAACATTTGGTAACATTTTATTGCATGCTTGTTCTTCTTGCAGTGACAGGACACTGGTTTCTGCAGTTTAACCCATTAGAAGGTAAAGTGTAGGAAACTATGTAAAGATTGGCCCTGATTGCCTTTGCTCACACAATTTGAATATTACATGTCTTGTAAAATACTTTAATCTGCTTTTTGCTGCCATAAGATTTGTCAAATGTTATTAGTTCTATTTTCTAGAATGCTTTTTTTTGTTGTTGTTTTTGTGCTTTTCCTGCTGTTGTTGTGTTTTGCCCATAAGAACCACAGCAGAGCTGTTTGAGCAGTCAAGATGATGAAATTAGAATATTTAAAAAACAAAATAGCATGTAACATGCAAAACAACTTAAGAAAAGCTGAAGGTTTGTGCCTCAGAGGTTCGACATCTCTAAGTACCAACAGGCAGAACTCGGAAGCTGCTTCTCTTACATTGTTAACAGATGAAAAAGTTGGTGACCTGCCTTTTCTGGTCTTTTGTGTGATGTGTCAGTCAATCAAGTCAGTGCGGCTGCCTTTGCCATTTCTTTCCACAGCAGGAGGCTGTGCTCACAGATGATACAGCACTTTATAATACATCAGAGCTCCATCGAAGAAAAAAGACGGCTTTGTGAAATGGGCCTGCAGTTGTAGACAATATCTCTGGTTTATGACCACATATGGATGATACTTACGACTGAAACTGAAGCGCCAGGAGTGCTCAGAGTGGGTGCTACTTTTTGTAAAACTAACCTTAAATGATTGATAATACAGCTCCACAAAAGTGGATCAACCTCATTAAAGCGTATGGTATATACCTCACTTAAAAACACAAGGAGGGGTGTGTCCTAACTGCCTGATTGTTAAGGCACAAACCTCTTTCTTATAAGTAAAGCACAAAGTGCAAAATGCATTAAATAATAGCAATAACAGAAAAACAGAATTTCAGAAATATTGTTCTTTTTATCTGGATCAAATATGGCGCTAACAGCCCAAATGCTTGTTTAGGTCAAGACTGCAGAGCCCCAAATAAATCACCTTATCTGAATCAAATCAAATCAAGACTATTTATAAAGTGCTTTCCATGTCATTAAAGGGCAACAAAAAGTGCTTAACATAATAAAAACATATGCATATTAAAATAACAAAGAATATAACACAGAAACACCCCCCCCCCCCCCCCCCCCCCCCCCCCTTCCCAATAATAAACATCTGGTTTGACGCTTCTGTGAGGAAACAATATCTTGGGATACGTTCACACCAGGAGCCAGCCTACCTGTGGTAACAGAGGGCATCACTGCAGGGACCACCCAGATCAGGGCAGGCCGGGGTCAACACCACAGACGTAGGGCTGCAGTGCAGGATCCCAGCTACCAAGACAAGGGCAGTCACTGCAGCTACTACTGCACCCCCAGACTGAGCAGGCAAAGCCCCCAGAGTGAAGGATCCACATGAGAAAAAACTGGAGTTAAAAATGTTAAAAAGTTCAAATGGACAACTTATCTTAAGACAGATAAGAGCAACAGGAATAAAAAGAATACACATGAAGGAATTCATAAAATACTACAACTACTGTATAAGACCATAAAAAACTACCACCTTAACAGGAAACTGTAGACCCTGTTAGATGCTGCTGGACCTTTCATTCTGTATCTGCTACTCACACATGGCCGGTTTCGTGAGCGACCACGAAGGCAGAGGAGAAGCCATCCTCATGGTTCAGGGTGCAGCTCCTCAGCGGATGGCACATCCCCGTCACTGGGGCGTAACCTGGGCAACAGAACAGACCACACAGCCCAAAAAATCAAGAACCAGAGTGATGGTGGACATTCATCTCGCTAATGTCTATATAAAAAATATTTATTGGTCTATTTAATACTAAAAGAAAAAAAAATCTATATAATTCTTTGCTTTTGATAAGATAAGGCTGTTTGTATTCATAAAGAGATACTAATTCCTTGCTCAAGGTGAACCACAGACATAAAATGCAACTAGTGATTCACTGAAAAGAAAAATATTATATTGTGTTCAGTAATGACGGGTAAAAAAAAAACTAGAGGCTCTGCATCTGAATTTAAAGTAATTTCTTTAATTCTAAAAAAATCCTAAGAAAAGTTTCAATAGGGTTGTTAAATAACCTGAGGGTCTTATGTCACGGTTAAGGTACTGAACATTTCCCTCATGCTTCAATAAAAAAAAAAAGAAAAAAAAAACTGAAAGCAATGAGGAGCCTGTCATTAACATTTCCCAGCAGACAACCAACTGGCATGACATCATTTCATCAGTGCACCAGAGCAACAAACTCTTAAGCAAAGCACAAACATCAAACATAACTCGATCAAGAGGTGTGCAGCGATTCAGCTTAGCAGGTTTGGTTTGGTTCAGAAGCACGCTCACTCCAGCCTTTCTTTTTTTTTTGGGCGGCTTTCAGATCATTTTCATGCTTTCTGACCATCAGAAGACCTTTTTTGGCATGCAGGTAAAAAGCAGAAAATGCAGCAGGCAGACAGGTGGTAATAAAGACTCGTAAAGGCATGGGTATGGAGTTATTTTGTGGTGCTGAAAAAGCGAAATGTCTGCAGTAGGTTATTTCGTACATAGCAGACGTGACATTACTGTGTTTTAACAAGACCCCTTTCGCTGCGGATGACTGATGGCTCTATAAATAAATGACAGCGTAATGAGCATATTAATGCTGCAAATGGAATAGCAAACATGGAAGCAGCTTTGGAGAATGACCCTTTATCTGACATGCAGATAAAGGGAATTCAGGAGAATGCAGATCGCATTCCCATGAAGAGGCCAGCTGTGGAGCTTTGCAGACTGAAGCAAAAAACAAACAAAAAAAAAGATGCAGCAGCAGCAGTTATGGTTGAAAACGTGTTTTTCTACTGCTGATGGCAAGTGTGTGAAGTGAAGTGGTCTGTCATCTGGTTGATAAACTCAGACATTGAACATCTTGCATGGGAGATCTTTAGCTACAAGGAGAGGACTTGGAAACTTAAAATAATTTATGACAGCATATTTGCAAGTAATCATTCCTCACTGATTCTATTTGAGATGGTTTTTGCATTTCTATCTATTCCATAAACTCACCCCATAGGCGCCTCAAACACTATATCTGGATATAGAATCTGCCATGTCACAGCTAAATGTTGACGAGATAGTGCGATGTCTTCACATGACCCTGACACACAGCAAAGGGTCCGGGCCAACAAAATGCAAAGTGCCATAGAAACTGGGCTTGTTATGATCACAAAACAAATGCAGCTATGGCAACACCCGTGGGTGTGACAGACAAACCAGGTAGCCTCAGGCCGTCCTCTAAACATGACACATGTGCTTTAAAACTTAAAAAAATATACACAGGTCAATGCAAGATACTGAGCATGGGCTCAGAGAATCTTTGTTCATTCTGGACCCAGTTTCTGTGGAGGTTTGGCTGCTCACTTCAAATTTGGTTTTGAAGGGCTGAAAAGAAGAAGTACAAGGTGAGACAAACATGTATAGCACAAACACCTCCATACATGGGTACTTGTATTAAAATGCAGAATAATCTACTGATTATTTAAGAATGAAGAATAGTTCATACTGAACTTTACAAACTACATAAAGATAAAAAAAAGACAAGTTAAATGACAATCTGGTTTCTCTCTACATGCCAAAAAAAATCCTCCTATAAATCTTTATTGAAAATTTTCCAGGGTGGCATCAATGTCAAGTCAGCAAGGTTTTGGAAAGCTGTAATTATTTTTCTCTGAGGTTGCCGTTGGCAGAGTGGGTCCTCAGTTGCAACCTCTCCTTCTAAAGTTTCCATTTACCTTACCTGGGCAAGACTTGAAGCCAACCCCTTTGTGAATGGAAGCAGATATCTGCACAGGCCTCGATCGAGAAAAATACAGTACCTTGCATACCTGCGGGACCAAAATCTTGCCTTGTGAGGAAGATGGCGTGGTCGTGGTACTCGGCGTGGTCGGGGTCGCGGCGCTGCTGCGTGTTGGCCCATCGGCACACCTGCTCCAGGCTGCGAGATGGGTTGCCACGCTCAATCAGGCTTATAGACTGCAGAGAGACAACAGTGGGGAGGAATAGCTCTTTAGTAAAGTGCGAACAAAAATGTAATTATGAGTCTCCTTCAGGTAGAAGACTCCCGGACATTTCACCTTCACTTCAAATGCACGCCTTTAAGATTTATGAAAGAGGACTTAGAGATTCTCAGGGACAGCTGCCTGACACAAAACAAAGAAATTGCATTTTTATAACACCAACCATCTGGCACGTGGGAGAATGTATGATAAAAGTTTGTGAGCCTCTTAACAGACATGTTGAATGCAGAGCCAGGTGTTTCCAATTAGTGAAATCATAGTTACAGGCCAGTGTTGACCTTGTTTCATTTAAAGATGCCTGAGGAATTCATCATTGCATGAACAAGATGTTTTCTGAGAAACTCAGAAAAACCTTCCAAATTGTCTGCAAAGAGTTTACTCCATTTAAATGCAATCTGTGGACAAATGGGATAAATTTAAGACCACAGCAACTTCTAAACACAGGTTTCTCTCACATAAGCCCACCACCAGGAGGACAATAAGCAACAAAGACACAACAAAGATAAGTGGTAGGGCTGCAAGCAGAAAGGAAACAAGGAACGATTTTGTAGCTGGATCACGCTGAAGCATAAATTCTCTTGTGAAAACATGAAGGTGAGAGTCACAATTTTACTCATCCTGCAGCTTTAGTGTGAAATAATGTATTAAGGAAGATCTTTATGAAATAAAACCACCTCAGACTGATCTAGATTTTCCTCCTACTTACAGTATATCACATATCTGCCGTCTAACAAACTATTCAAACACTGCTTCCATTCAAAAATTTAATTTTACACAATAAATAAAGTAAGAAAATCATTCTAACTATTGCTCAGTATTCATATTTCAAAAAGAATTTATTATGTTTCAGGTTATATTTGCGCAGAAGGTTTCACAAACAGACAGTATGTCACATTTGCACTGATAATGGAGGAATCCAGCATTTCTTTGCTGTTTGCATGGTTCCTTCCCTCCTTCCACATTCCAAAGGATGGAGTTCAGTTCTTCGTGAATGCTATTTGCTTTATTTTGTCTTTCATTAACCAAATCTATGCAGTTTGTGTACAAGACACATGAGATGAAACAGTAAGATGGACAACAACACTGCTTTTATACCGAGTATGTGAGGCTAGGAGAAATTAGAAATCGTTTCTGTGTGTGTTCAGCGAGCAGAGCAGATGAGAATCAGCCTGGTAATTGGTGCTATATAAACAGAATCTCTCTGCCTTTGGCAGACGGCTAAAGCCAAATGCAAAACGTTCAAACTCCAGACAGCATCAACCAGTTCTGTAGATTAAAAGGCTTTTGAGGACAGATGGATGTGCCTACAGCACACAAATTACTTAGTTCTGCTGTATTGCATGTACACAGTAATGTACATTTTATCATACCTCATTAAAGTGTGATGTGCAGTCAACTGGCAACCAAAGTGAAACCAGGTGAACAAAAAAATCACTAATAAACAATAAATCTGCAAATGCTACAGATGTCTTGTTTAATTCAGCAGTGAATTAGTTGACAGAGCTGGCGTGTTTTTGTTTTTTTTCTCCTCCCCAATTGCAGCAACTTATAGAAAAATGATCTTTTTATTCTATGGTTATAAGAAAACTATCAAATTAGCTAATAAATCACCTATTTTAGGAAGAAACATGGTTACAGTACATAATGGATGTTAAATCTAATTTACAAGTCACTTTAAAGCATCAATCCTTAAGATGCAGTTTGACACTTTGACAAGATAACTGACAAGATAAATATCCCTGATATGCGTACAATAATTATAAAACTTTACACTGCAGCTGATTAGCTTCTCTAAGTAGAGAGACTCGCATCAGGAGGGAACGCTAACAAGCAAGTCTGACAGCAACTTATAAACTAAGTAATACACATCTTATATCTTGCTTATTCCTTCCATACAAATACGACACTGACAAATGATTTTAGGGTGGAGTGGAGTTGCATTTAATCCTGTTTCAGGCCACAACAAGACGCAGGACTTCATTCAGAGCTCTGACCTCTTTTTCAGTGGAAGATGATGAAGCGCCTGGTGTTACTGCTTTATCATTTTCATCTCAGTCCAACCAAAACTGAGTGAAAAAAATAATTGGGCAGTGACAGATGGGTACATATGTTACAAATTAACAGGACAGCTAATGAAAATAGGATGGTTTTCAAGCCTTTCAAACCAGTTCTGCTCTGAATGCCGGTCTGAAAGACACGTTACGCATTACAAACAGATTTCCACAACACTTTGAATGCAGTGCAAGATGTTCACAAAAACAGAATGCAGTCATCATTTCAAGATGTATTATTAATCAAAAACATTACAAAGGCAACATTTTTAAATAATGACATTGACAGATTCAATTTTTTTTTTTTTAAAGAAATGAGCACATTGTGAGTTTGCAGCCAGCAATACATCAAAAAGTTCGTGAAAGGGCAAGAAAAGACATTGTGGAACCAGACACAGCTGGTGGGAATCCTTTAAGTTAAGTATAAAAAGAAAATCTGAGAGGCGGATTCTCTTAGAAGTAAAGACGGGGAGGGGCCTAGCACTGTTTAAAACCGTTTAGGCGGATCGTTTGATTTAAGAATTCAATTATTCATGTAAAACTGGAGGAAATTGACTTTGGGGGATTTGATTATTTATGGTACATAAAACGATAAGGCTGAATAGCCAAATAAAATGGCTATGTATATACATGTCGACGTGTGTATGTGCATATAAATATCGTATATGCCCTCAGGCAACACTGCATTAAAAACAGATTTACTTATGTGGTGAAAGTCACTGTGTGGGATCAGAAACATGCAGTTTGCTGCTGTGTTCACAAACACATATAAACAACTTCTAGAAACTGCTTGCTCTGGGCCTGAGATGATTCAAAATGGGCTAGGAGATGTGGGTAATTGTCCTGAGATCTGAAAAGTCCCATATTTGTTGTTTATTTGCACATTCAAAGATTAACAACAGTATGAAGCATCACCCACCTGCCGGTACCCGACCATTATCATGCGGACAAGAACGATGTTGATGTTGGTTCCCAAAGATTCATCGTGGTAGATTTCATCCACCTGAAAGAAAAGAAACAACCTTTGAAGATTATTGATTATTTGAGAACATCATATGATATTGAGGAAAGCACATGCCTGCCCTAAAAACAGTGTTACTACAAACAAAGCATGTCCGTGGGAAGAAAAGTTCACTGTTTCCACTCAAGTAATGAAGCTAATCTTTGGACAAATTATGTTAATCACCATCTGTGCTGGTGGGACTTTAAAGGTTTTAAGTTCCAGTTTGTAAAGGCAATCTGTTGGCAGAGAGGCAAAACAGTACTCTTAATTTTGTTTTTTATTGTAGAAATTATAGAATAATTATCCCCTCATTATCTATATCAAAATAAGCCATTTTAATCCAAAAAATGCAGCAAATAGCTCCCTTATCTCGCTGATGAACATGACACAAGAATTCAAATGGAAATGGAAAAACACTGCCATAAATGTTCCCTTTTCTTTCTTTTCTTTCTTTCTTTCTTTCTTTCTTTCTTTCTTTCTTTCTTTCTTTCTTTCTTTCTTTCTTTCTTTCTTTCTTCTCTCTTTCTTTCTTTCTTTCTTTCTTTTTTTTTCTTTCTTTTTTTTCTTTCTTTCTTTCTTTCTTTCTTTCTTTCTTTCTTTCTTTTTTTCTTTCTTTCTTTCGTCTCAACACAGTTTTTAATTTTTTTTATTTTGGAGGCAGCTTGTGGGGTATTCAGTTAATCGCACTTTGAGGTTTGAGCCACTAGATGTCATTATATCCAACACACTGGACATTTAACAAATAACACAATATCAAGTAAATTCATTCACCTCCCTTTAAAGAATCTACTTTATTTCGAATCTGCTGAGATGAGCAACAAACATTTGATCCCTGTGTTGGTATAATACTGCTTTTCTTTTCAGAGGTGCAGCAGAAAGCCTTCAAACCATCCCTTTTTTCCCCATCTCTTAAAACAAACTTGGAATCATGATGAAGTACTTTAACAGATTGGCAACTATCCAGTGAAACCAAAGTTGTTATGCAATGGCAACATGCCTGACCCAGAAATGTGTCGACTGCTGCAGTATTTGGCTTTATAAGACTTCAGTGGTATGTGGATGTATAAACCCAGGCCAAGCTAGGATCCCGTTCAAATCCCAAACCCAATTTCCACTCGCGTGTGTTGTATTTTCATCAATTGGTGGCTGTGTGTCGGCACTCTTTCAGAGCCCCATAAAGCCAATCAGCTGTTTCACTTTGTGGTCGATTAATGGGGTTCAGAGTGGAATAACAGGCAGATATTTTGTTTTCATTAATTTAGGTCGCAATAAACAGGAGGCAATTTAGATTTTTTAAGCACCCTTTTCTCTGTCTATGTGATTCCTGGAGTTGTGACTAAGAAAGTGGGTTACAATTTAAGGCATGATAAATTCATATTTACAAGCTTACAATATAACTACAATTAATTACAATGGCGAATAATATAAAACTAGTCTCATTATTTGTGCATTATTTTATTTCCCTCACCTATTATGTGACCTATTATCTATTTATTGAGACTTAATTGCATTATCAGACAACTTCTGCAAAACATGGCATGTCATCAAAATCACATTAAGTTAAGATTTTCTGACTTCTGTCAAAGCTGCAAAATAACAGGACATCATAGGAAGGACTTTTTAAACTTCCCCAGATCCTCTTATAGCAGCTTGTTGCTGCTACTGCATCCTTTTCAAAGCATATTTTAATACCACTAAGCTTACAGCTTGAAGACGTAGATCCAAGGTCAACTGTAATCCTTACAGAGCAAACCTTTTCCATAAGTATTTTCACTAAAATTGCAGGCAAAATGCACAATAGGCCTACAGAATTTTTATTTGTATTTTTTAATTCAATCAACGTACTATTAATTCCTCACCCCTTTGCCGTGTGTGGCTCTTCTGAGATATTTATTACCACTTAGATGAAAAGATAGAAAGCATCCAGTTTGTTTAGCTCCTCTGCCTCTTCAGAGAAGAGGTTCCCTCCCACTTACCTCTTTTCTTTGGATGGTTCAGTTTACTTCTTATTGTCTAATTATTGCATCAACTTGACTTAATCTCCATTACCGCAATCGTCTTTGAGTACTTCATACTAATTTTTCTTATTGATGAAGCAAGCTGGCTAACTGAAATAAAACCACCCAGTAAAAAACATTTGAGGTTTATACCTAAAGAATTTTTTTCCTGTTTGGACTCTACACCTGCATTATTCAGATCAGGACAGAAAAGCAATGAAAGCCACTCAGAGCTAAAAAATAAAGCCTCATTATACTAAACTATTTAAAGAGAATCAATTACACAAATGAATAACTTTCACATTGTGCATTTTATCTATTTTAATCCATATAGTGTATGTATGCTGCTTCTATACTCACTTTCATTTAATAACATAAAGCATTTTCAATCTTTTTAAAGTTCTATTTCTACACGTACTGTAAAGCACTTCATAGCAGTGATCAGTTAACATGTGGTGGGAATATAATCCAGATTATCCACTAGTATTTGATGCTTTGCAGGCAACTGTTTGCTTATATCACTATTCTGTAGCTCACCTCTCAGCAGGTCAGTGCCTCTGAATAGCGTGCAGCACTTGTTTATTAAAGGTCATGTGAATAATTAGTGTCACTGGAGGTGCCCTGAGGTGAAGTCCAATGATTTCATTAGTGCTGTAGCAGAGAAGCTGTTGATAAAACAAGCTGCTTTTGTAAAAGGTGGGTCTTTGGCAAAACTAATATACAAAGAGCAGAATTTTCACGCCACAGTTTTTTTTGTCTTTGCTTTTTTTTTTTTTTTTTTGATTAAAGAAGTACTTTAATAATCAAGGATCTAATTTAAGCCCCTTTCGGATGTGTGCTTCATTAATTAGAACAGGCAAATCTTAACCACTAATCATAGACGTCGGTATGCAATATATGTTCAAATACAAAGCAGTTCATACATGTTTTGTATCTTTCGTAAAGTCTTGCAAATAACAGAAATGTTCAGAGGGTCCATAAACTACAGTTTTATATTTCTGCTATAACACCAGCAAAGTGTTTCATTTATCTTTCTCTGGGTTAAAATTATGACTGTGCAGAACAAAAGCTCTGTCACTGAAGAAACTCTATCTTGGCTTAAGTCCAAATTTGCTCTGGGATGCAGGGTTACACCCAAGCATTTAAGCAAATATTCCATTCACAAAGGCCTACTCAGGTCAATAAATGCTGTAAAGAACCCTTGAGTGACTCCAAGTTCGTCTAGATCTGTTACCCAACTTCCTCAACTGGGCCAATACAGACCTATATACGTGTGTTTATACTATACACACACAAAGAAACTCTTGAAAAATGAGGACGGAATCAAAAAATAGCATCATATAAGTTCCCTCATGACATTAGCAAAAATCGAGTATATTTTTCTCTTATAGGATTCAGGTCCATGGATTCATTTTCTACAAAAACTTCTGGTGCAACCAGCTGAGGGACAGGCTAACCCCACATACACCGGGATAATTACAAAGCCAGGAGGAGCACACAGCAGACTGAAATGGGACACTTGTGGCTGAAAATGAGACTAGCAGCTGTGGGCTACAGGCGCTAGGTGTCCCTGGCTTGTGTACAGCATCACATTGACATGGACAAAACCTGGTCCGTGGTCAAACAACACAGCCATTGTGTGGCAGGGACCTCAGCAGTCACCTTGGCTTTGCGCAGACAGGATGTTCAGTAATCAATCCCTCAGGGAGAGTTTCTCCAGGTGGTACTACACATTCTGCAGCCACGGAGCAGGGATTCAGAGGGATTTGAGCGGGCAGAGCTCTTTCAGACACAGCAAGCCTGTGGCTTACCAGTGGAGCTAAAGGGTTTTGACCCTCTTTTTCTTAAACTGCACTTTTCTTTCTCAAAGTTGCACTTTTTTCTCCTGAAATTTTTACCCTGCATGAAGTGGAATACATGAACACGGCTCAGAAGAACTAAAGTTAATTTTGTTACCCACCCATAGCTCGGTCAATTTCAACTCCACAGACTTCCTAAAATTTGCTCCTCCTGCCAGTGATCTGAAATACTCTTAAGTTATCAGAGCGCATTAGACACTAAGGAGTGAAAATGACAGTGTTCACTCTCACAGCCACTTCACAGTACACTCAAGGTCAGTAAAGTCAGACATTTCTCTCTGCTAAAGTCATTTGGGAACAGATTGTGAATATTATTTCCTAATTAAATAAACACATCAGTCTACATAAGAGGAGTTTGGCAGTGAAGCGGACTTCTGGCACTGTTTTTCATGACTGTCCCGCACAGCTCCCAGTCAATTTTCTAATTGGTCTAGTGCAGCTAATCAGACTGCCAAGCAGGGTCCAAATGGTAACTGTTACAGAGTGAAACCAGCTCCCTGTGAAAATCTGACTTGGGGGATTTGGGCCCAATAAGTAGATTATGGTGGTAGGAGCTGGTAGAACCCATAATGAATGAGTGGAGAGTTTCTTTTTTTGTTGTTTTCTGTTTTGGCCCCTCTCTCATTGATAATCCATCAACAACAAGAAAAATGTAGCAAGATGTCAAACAGTGCAACAAGGAAAATAGCAAGTGGTAGATTAAATTAAAAAATAGCACCTAACTCTGCAACATTTTAATGCCAGGGAAGGATATTTTAATAGCTGCAATATTTAGAGTATATTTTTAGCCTATTTAGGAATATTTTGACAACCGCAGTCTCTTTACTAGATTATAAAACGGAATATGCCTAAAGCTGAACAGTAAACAACAAACTGTGCCGACTTCTGTTAGCTACACTGTTGAAAAAGCAGCATCCTACAGTAGTTCAATGCAACAATTCAATGCAACTATTTCTTCATATTTCGCTTCATATGCTTTTGATGAAATTTCTTGCTCCGTTATTCTTTAAAGACAGTTTTTTGGTGTGTGTCACTCAGCATACTTGGAGAAGTCATACTTTTCCATATTATTCGTTTGCAAAAGTTTAGAAGTTGTTTAGGAACTGTGATTTTGTATTTGGAATATTTTTTTTCAAGATATATTCTCCATACAGCGGGTACAGAAAATATTCAGACCCCTTTTAAACTTTGTACGCTTTATTTCATTGCAGCTATTTGCTAAAATCAAAAAAGTAAATTTTATTTCTCATTATTGAACACTCAGCACCCCATCTTGACAGAAAAAAACAGAAATGTAGAAATTTTTGCAAATTTATTAAAAAAGAAAAACTGAAATATCCCATTGTCATAAGTTTTCAGACCCTTTGCTCAGTACTGAGTAGAAGCACCCTTTTGAGCTAGTACATCCATGAGTCTTCTTGGGAATGAGTTTTTCACACCTGGATTTGGGGATCTTCTGCAGATCCTCTCCACTTCTGCCGGTTTAAATGGTGAACGGTGGTGGACAGCCATTTTCAGGTCTCTCCAGAGATGCTCAATTGGGTTTAAGTCAGAACTCTGGCTGGACCAGTCAAAAATGGTCACAGAGTTGTTCTGAAGCCACTCCTTTGTTATTTTGTGTGCTTATGGTCATTGTCTTGTTGGAAGGTGAACCTTCGGCCCAGTCTGAGGTCCTGAACAATCTGGAGGAGGTTTTCTTCCAGGATCACTCTGTACTTGGCCGCATTCATCTTTCTTTCAATTGCAAACAGTCATCCTGTCCCTGCAGCTGAAAAGAGCTGCATGCTTAATGCTGACAAGTTGTCCCAGAAACTTTTTTTTTATGGAAGCCCTTGTTTTATTGGGGTATTCTGTTTGCTTGTGTGTTTGTTTAGTTTGTTTTTTAACCAAAAACATCCAAATGACCTTTAAGTTTGGTTTTGCATACTCTTGATACGGCCAAACGGGGCATAATCTCAGGTGATAAGAGCTAATGCGAGTAAATGTCATTCTAATTAAGTGCTTGTTTTAAGGAGCCACTTTAATCCATTATAATCAATAATTAAGACTTACAATTTATATAGTCTGTTTCTATACTAAACATTGTATTTGACTTGAAGAAAAGTGATCTGTACATTTTACTAGTACTTACAATACTAAGATATCTGCAAATGAACAACTATCGAAATTCCCAATAATAATAATAATATTCACTATTAATCCCAATTGGGACCTTGCTCAAGGGTCCACCAAGGTTTTACCCTTAGTGCCATGCCGGGGGACTCAAACCCTGACTGACTAAAGCGCACATCTGCAATAGTCTTAACTGCAACTGTCTTCACTTCATATTGAGAATTTGCATAATCAAGCAGCAGATAAGGAGAATCTGATGAGATATTTATCCAAGAATTGACTTACTATGTTCATTAGGGTGAGAACATAATTCTGCACATGCTCCTTGCCGTGGAAGCGCACCACCGAGTCATCCACAGCCAGCAGCACCTCAATGTTGTAGTCATCTTTCTTCGCATGCCTCCTCTTGCGTTCAGACTCAGAAAGTTTATGTTCAACGAGATCCAGAGCTGCTGGCAGATCTGCGATTCCAAAATCTGCGACTGCAAGATACAAGCGGGATGCAAACAAGTCAGATAACGGATTGTGGTCACCAGCTGGGTGTGAATGTCCCCTCTTACTTCAGCTTCTATTAAGTGAATTACAGTTGTATCAAACCTGACATAAAACAAATTCCTATCTTTGACTCTAAGGGAGAGTAAATTAAATATCTTGGGATCATTGCCAGGGCTGTGTTGACTCTATTTTCTAGGCTGCATGCTCTTCAGTGAAAATGCTCCCATTAGACTCATAAACTGTTGGCCTGCAGAGGCAGGAGGTATTCTCTTTGCCACTCGTGCAACCTCACAATCCTACGTACATGAATCCCAGCTGAGTCACACCGTGTCAAAACAACATTCATCCATCTGCTACAGCTGTTTTTTGCATGAATGATATTTATGCACTGTGTTCTGTCTATCTATGAATGTGTTTGAAACACTCACAGGAAGCCATAAACTGTGTGAATTTGGATTTTACAGATTCGGCCTTTGGCGGATGGTTTGAGATGTAACAGTTCTTGTGAGATGAGATATAATGTAAAGAAAAAAAAAGTGAGATAATGTGAAGGATGGATCTAAAACTTGGTTATTCTAAACTGAAAATTGAAGTTCTGTCAGTTTAAACAAACTCAAAAAAGGAAATAAATAAAAAGAACTCAGAGCTTATCACTGAAAAAGCATGAACTAGTTTAAAAAACTGTAAGCTTATTTAAAAATCACACATACAGTAATACCATAGAGAGATGCAAGCATAACTTGTTCCAGATTCACAAAAAAAACCTGAATAAAGCAGAGTAGAAAATCCAATAGGAAGGGGAATGTAATTTCAGCTACAGTGCAGAAAACAAAGAATTAACTTCAGCAACAATATGCAACCGAGTTTAACCAAGAATCCACAGAGATACTTCTCAGTCTAAATAAATATAGAAAACATATATCGATAAATCTAAAACATACAGTATGACAGCTCATATCTGTCAGCTGTAAAAGAGTCCTTCAAGATAAACTATTTTAACAAACACAAGATTCAATGGGGGTTTTTTGAGAGGAGAAAATGAAACAATTGTTTTTAAAGCTTCAAAGATTTGTAGACATTTTGTAGATTTGTAGACTTGAAGACGTTTTCTATGAAAACGATCATCAGGAATGTAAAAAAATAAATAAATGATAAAAAAAAGATTAAAAGATGAAAGAAGATTACCAAAATACAAAAATACTAAATAATTTTTCACATGGAAACCTGTAAAATGGGCCAATAATACAGTAAGTCAAAAACTGATGCTGAAGATTTTTTTTTCAGCCATTCTTGATCATACTGTATCTTTGGAATTTGAAACACTGAGTGAAAAAAGTCTGTGATGTGTTTCTCTGCCTCTCCCCTGATGACAACTATGACCGGGTCCAACACCTCTGAACTGGATTACTGTAAATGGGTAAATGGCTTTCAGTCAGTCCAAAACGACAAAGTTTACAATAAATCATACTGATGGAATAACATTAAAAATGTTCTTTTAGCTGCTTATTTAAAATTCTCTTTTGTTTAATCAGGACAGGCTATTATCATTTTCTTATCTTTGCAATTCAAGCATATTCCAGACAAACTCAGCTGACCTAAGAAATTAGTTTCAGTATTTCCAACCGATTTCATCAGATTCATGTTGAATTAATATTTAGAAATCCAAATATTTTGGTCAGACTTTCAGTTTTTTGGGGTCAGCATTTCACCGCCTCTAATCTTTACAGGAATAATATTCATTGAGAAGCTTTTACTGCACTTTCTGCAGCAAATTCTTTTTAACTAGAGCCACTTTAACTTGACTTTGCCTGCTTTTTCTTAACAATAAAAAAAAGCATAAATGTTTTTCCCTTGGCTAAAAAAAAAATCCGGAATCCACTGCTTGCTTCATGGTGGCCATTTATCTAACACTTGTTGTGCTGATATTATCAGGTAAGTGCAAAGTTTCATGTGTACATGCTTAACTCACAAGCGTGGGATGTGACCTGGATATGAAAAGTCCACAGCACAAAGTGATGTGAAGAGATGAGACATAATCTCTCCTCGTCTCCTTTCCAACAAAATGTGATCTCCTCATCTAATTAGTACTCATATATGTCTGTTTGTGGCCAGTTGATTGAAGCATTAGCATTGTGCACAGACATAGAAACAGTTACAAAAAATGGTTCAAAGAAAATGCAAAAATGTTCAGTTCTCTTCACCTTTTCCTTTGTTGGATGAACTCATATGATGTTTAAGTGGGATGGATGCAGCTTCCTAGTTTCCAAATTGAAGAGGACTGAAAACTACCTTTCACCTGTATTCCTTTCACGTGCTAGCAGGGTGCATCTCGTATGATTGTGTAGAGTAAATAACCACACTTTTACCTTTTTCTTGAGAAATTAATGGTCTAATTTTAAAGTCTATCTTATAAAGTAAGATGTTCATTGTTTCCATTTAGAGAAGATAACTAACAAACCAGTATGCTCCATCAGTATGTTTTAGCACCATGACTTAGGGTGGGATTACACTGTGATTAGCAAGTCACTTCTCTGTGCACATGCCTTAGTTTGGCCGGCTTTAGTCAGATTTTCTGCTTACTCATACCATCCATGTTCAGAGGAGCATAATGGCAATTTAAAAATGCAGAATCTAGAGTTCAAAACAAATCGACACCTTATACATATAATCTAATAACGTCACAGCCAATATGTTTTTGTCATGTGTGAAAGACATTCCCTAAGATGCTTGGGGAAAGTCAGAGAAAGATGTATTTGTAGGGGGGTTTTCAGCTCTGACACCATTTTTTTTTTTTCAGAATACTCACAGGACAGTCTGCAGTAACCATTCCAGCTGCACAGATGATGCTGTAGTCCAGCTAAGTCCTTGCAGTAACTTGCTTACTAGTGTGTGAAATGCATAGCTGTAAAGTTAATGTGCATGAATAGAGAGAACAAAATACAGTAAAAAAATTGAAAATTTGATGCATCTCATAAGACTGAATGATACTTAAAACATGCAGATGTGTGATTTGATTGTAACTTCTAGGGATGTGTGAGCTTAACAGAAAAATGAAAGGCCACTCGTGTACAGCCACAGATACCAGGATATTAAGTGAACCAGATGCTCATGCCATTTATTGTTGAAGAAAGTAAAGGAGACGGAATTCATAATAGAATTTGGGTGAGGGGTGGGGGTGGGGGGTTGACAAGGAAAAGTAACTCCCCTCCTTGGCTCCTTCGAGTCCCTGTTGTGCCACTGGAGCACAGCATTCCTCATTTTACCAGCTGGTTTTGTGAACACTGCCTCTGCATGCCTAATAAATGCACATAGCGTAGTTATGGAGGCTTTGAAGCGCCGGAGCTAAAGCAACAAAGGCTGCAGGGTAAAGAGTACACGCAGGTTTGATTTGTAACTGCTAGTAATGAATGTTTATAGTTGTGTGCGTGTTCTCGTGTGTGTTTGCTGCAGAGAAAGCAGTGTCAAATGGGATTATGAGAGTGAGAGTGGTAGACTGTAAAACTAAAACAGTGAGCTGAAGGATGCTAAAATGCTTAATGGATGTCAGTGTAACTGTGTTCAGTGATATTTCTTTTTTTTAATGTAAGCAACCCTTTTAATCTTAAATATATTTATTTGGTTTGATTAAAGTCTGTGTGAAATCTTATGTAACTATACCTTTTGCAGTCTAACACTGGGGGCACGTCTAAGACTTTTTTGACTGACAGCTGTTGACAGGCTGTCAGACTAACGTTACATTATAGGACAGAAGAGACAAAGTAAACACTGTGGTAATAAGTCATGTGCAGCAGCTGATTGGCTCACTTGGCTGCAGACTGATGTAAGCAGAGCCCTTTTCTCTAGTGAATATCTGTTTGGTCTTTTGTTCAACAAGGTTGGGAGCAAGACTTGACATGTGTTCATGTTTGTAAGAATGTTTCAGAAGAAGTCTTCAGCAGGGAGAGCAGTGTTTGCCTTTCTGTGACCATCTGCTCTGCTGGTCTTTGAGACACTGGGGAATATTCTAGGAAAAGGCTGGAACTTCTGAGATTTAAGTTTTGAATTTACAAGGAAAAAATGGATGTTCTATGAGATTCATGTCAAATTTCCAAGAAATGTTGTCGATTTGCACAAGTCATTGAGGAACCACTTTTTTTTTCATTTTGCAAGGTTGAAGCAGCCTCATCACACATCAAATTACACAGCAAAGAACTCCAATAAACCATCATATTTCTGTAATGCAGCTAAACGGTTTCAAAAAGTTGGTTTTGGCAGTTTACGTTATAACGTTTATGTTATATTACTTAGAATATTCCAGAAATGAATGGAAACAAGTGAGAAAACTGGCTAAAACAAACCAGAACCTTACTCTTTTAAACAATTTGAGTTCATTTCTTTCTTTTTTCCTGTTTGTAATGCTTCACGTGTTGGCATTGTATCACCTTTGTCATTCCTGGTGGACAGTGATGTCTTGTGTTGTTTTCTGTCAAACAGCTGCAGTGAACCAGCGGTGCACTCGCTCTTATGTCCTTCATCTATCCTGCAAACGGTCACAACACTGAAACCCACACAGTGCTTTTTGTTTCCACTGACGTCAGACTCCTGCTCCTTGCCTACCTTCATTGTGGAAATCGTCCTTTCGCTGGCCAGTCTCTCGCTTGATGGCTGATCTGCGGTAGACCACGTGCACTCGCCCCTTCACTTCCACATCCTGTTGGCCCTTCTCGAGGGGTTCAATGAAAAACTCCCCATTATCAGTCCGGATCAGGCCTGCCTGGAAAAAGAGAACTTCAAATTAGTGTACCATTCTTTCTTTAAAAGGAAGGCAATTTCACTGGAGCCAGTAATTATAGTGTGCTCGATCAATTGGAAGATTCGGTACAGTGTAGGATGTGTGGAATGACGCAGGTAGACGTAATTTGGGGCCCGTCAAGCCTTTCAGCAAGATTTATTGAGTCATAGTGATTTCACTTTGAAACAGAATACGTCTCAAGCCATCCACTTTCTTTTTCCACAGTATGTTTTTGAGAAGACAAACTAAAAACTTTGATACCACTTTCCAATTACTTAAAAGTTCATAACCTGTCTTGAACTTTTGTTGCTTTATTTGCAAAGGATTCACTTTTCCCCAGAATTTCCCAGTCAAACTTTTAAAAAATACAAGAAAAAAAAGAGAGGAAAAAAAAAAGATTAGAACTGTAAGTTTATGTGCACCAGAGTAAAATCAATATTCATTTTGTAGCATTTAATTATGAGTGTGAAAACATGGTCAAGTTTGGCTCTTCTTTCCTCAGCTGATTGGTAAGTGTCAGTAAAAATGGCAGGTGTGGAAGGAAGACGCTGTTCTCTGATTCAGAGGGAAAGAAAACCTATAATCTACTGTTGATTTGCAAAACTACACTGAGTCTGAAAGTGCAGTGTTTCCATGGAGCAAAGTTTGCATGGATTAGCATAAATACAATACAGTCAAACTGATTTTTCTTTCTTTTATTTAAATTTAATAAAGATTGTTTACAAATGCCTTGCCACATGAACCGGCACATCAGTTGTACAAAGAAACAGAGAAAAAACAAAATTAGTGACGGAGGATAAATGTAGATGGGCTACATCTTAATCCAAATCAGTGTTCAGCTCAAGTTCACCGACTTCTGCTTCTGCTGATTTTTAAATACCTGTGTCATTTTCGATCCAACACTATCATTCAAAGCTCATGTGGGAAAAAAAATGCCAAGGATAATTCATTTTTATAATTTAGCTTTTATGAAAAGTGCTTCACAAATAAATTGTTAAATTTTTTTCTTCTTCTTATTATTAGTAGTAGTGGTAGTATTAACAAAGAATGACCCTCCAAAAAGTCATTTAAAGTGTTTCATAAAAAACAATTTCTTGTCATCATTTTCATATCATGCCAAAGCACAAGTTCTTAAACTTGTAGAACAGGATTAACTGAAAAAACAATTTGCTTAATATACAAGGTACTACACAGTCTTGCACCTCCCCATTGATGGAATTTGTAAAATGCAATATAAATTATTAATTTCTAAAACCCAAGACTGTGATGTCCATGTGGGCTAGTAACCAATGGAAAGGTTTACCACAGTGTATTACCCATCTTACAACTGTTTTAAAACTCACCTGAAAAAATGACACAGGGAATACTTATTGAACACATTAAGAAATGGAGGGCAAAAAGATCTGGAAAGCCAAAAAGCAGCTGGAGTCTGTCATTATTTAGAAAGTAATCCTGTCCCCTATCAGAGCAAAGTAATTTCAGCTGGTTTAGTCCTGATTGATGCCTTTAAAAAGCTTTCTCATCACCAAAGTGTCGGACAAGAAGCATGATGGGTAAAAGCAAAGAGCTGTCTAAAGACCTACACAACCTTATTATTGTAAACACACTGAAGGCATTGGTTCCAGGTGCATTTTTAAACTTCTGAAAGTTCCAGTGAGCACCATTGGGGCCATCATCCGGACGTAGAAAGAACACGGCATCATCATAAACCAACCACGGCCAGGTGTTCCTCAGCAAAATCAGACAGAGGAGTCAGAACACTAATCAGAAAGGTTCTCCATCAGCCCAGGACCACTTGTGGAGAGCTTCAGAAAAACCTGGAATCAGCAGGTACAGTTGTTTCAGAGAAAACAAAAAGTAATGCGCTCAACCGCCATGGCCTTCATGCATGAACTCCACGCAAGACTCCACTTCTGAAGAAGAAGCAGGTTGATGCTCGTTTGAAGTTTGCAACACAACATCTGGACAAACCCATGACATTCTGGAAAACATAGTCTGGTCAGATGAGACCAAAACTGAACTCTTCGGGTGTCATAAGACGCAATATGTTTGGATGAGAAATGGCACCGCACTTGACCGTAGCAACAGTGAAGCTTGGAGGTGTGTCATTTCACTATATTACACATAACTTAATTTATGGACACAAATGTTAGGATTTCTTTGTATGTGTGCATTATTTGGGTTGTTGCCGACATCTGCTGAAAATTTCATGTCAATAGCTCTACTAGAAATATATTTTCTGAGAAAAATGTTGACGTTCAATACTTTTTCCCCCACTGTACATGTTCTATCTGAATTCTTTAATGTCCAGCACTTTGGTTGGCTTGTGACATGTGTAAAGTGCTTTACGAATAAAGTTGACTTTGACTTCTACAGATGTCAAAAAATAAACCAGTATATCGTGATACGAGATAAGCAATACGGTATGGTACACCCCTAGTAACTATGTATGTGTAATAGCATGTAGATGAAGATATTGATGCAGATACATAACGACTTGAATCACTGTTGATAATGGATTGTACATATAATGCAGGTTTACGTATGCAGGTGCATAATACCGTGTAATGGTATATACTGTAGTTGTTAAGGTGAACCTGGTGTGAGCCAACACTGCTTGTATGACTTATGCCTTTTTTAAAAAAAAATTAAATAGTATTTCATCTGTTGTATTTTCGAACCATGTTTTTAACATCCTCAGGGACAACGAATGATAATTAGCCATTGGCTAATACCTAACCTGCTTTCATGGAACAATCATATACCTTCAAAAAAAAAAGTTCACCTTTATACCTCAAAAGTTGATTCAAGTTGTATTCTGTGCAATTTAAAGCACAGCAGATCAAATATTCATTCTATACTTTTGATTTAGCATTTTGAGGTTTTCTTTCACACGTTTTATCTTTGCATCCTGACTGCCTTCATTAGGAGCATTGGTTCATTAGTAAGTTTCAGACACTTAATGAGTGATGCAACATCATTTGTGCTTTTACTTCTTGAAGCTGTAATCTGAAAGGGTGCCACATAAACATGCTGTTTGCATGTACTTTTACATGCAATTACTTGTAAGTACTTGAAAAGGTCTACATCATCCAAAAGCAGTTGAGCCCTTGTGCATCCTGAGGGGCACTGAACAATAATAACCTTACATGTTAATGTCATGTATTGTCATACCTTTAACAACACAACTCTCAACCATCTCTTGCAGAGAAATGTCTGTTTCACTGCTAAAATATTCCACATCATTTAAAAACAAGCAGCTAAGTCTGCCTGGTAATGCTGAGCAGGTGAAATAAATTTAGTTATGCTGCAGCTGCAAATGAGAGCAATGACGTGGAATAAAAGAAGTCAAATTAAAAGTATGAAAACATTAATGATTAATGCTTTAAAAACTAAAAGATCTTGAAGAAAACTGCAGTCAAATGGCATCTCTCTGCCTCTGGGCAACAGATCACATGATGTATAAGTTGTCATGTGATTTATTGTTTATATAACATTATTGATCACAGTTGCAGCAGCAGCCTCACAGAATGTTTTCAGGGACAGTATTGAGTCACATTTTGGCTGCGAGTGCTTCATAGCCAACACACAATCGCTGCTTCAGAGTAAATATCTTCATAAAGCGAGACAATCAATTTGATCTGTACTCTCATGCTTTTTGTTGAGGTTAAAAGGTGATTCAATTCAAAGGAATGATGTGATACACAGATACACATGTCAGATATTTGCTTTGCAAAACTGCTGTTTATCTGATCTCAGTTGAAAATGACACACTGTGGTGTTGTTGTAGCTTTATTGTCATTTTCAGACGGACAATCAGGATCTGGATCACAGAGCCGACACTTCTAACATTTTAAAGTTAATGGAAGATCTTAAGCGGCTCCATTATGAAAAGTAGATCGTAAGGAGAAAAGTCATTCAGCCACACATGACAGTCCAACTTATTTCAGCAGCTCTGTGGGCAAATGTGTGACTCTACAATAAAACTGGTGCAAATCCGCCATGAGAAAACTGTTTTTCCTTTTTCTTTTTAAGCTCTGCTGTAAACACTTTAACCCAATAAGGCTTAATTAAATAAATAAGCAAAAACTAAACAAACAAACAAGCACAAATTTTCACGCTGTAAAAGTGAAAATTGAGGATGAGTGCTGGAATTGAGAAAATTGAGAAAACGAGAATGCTATGAGGAAAAAGCTAAGCTGCATCCTATGTGGTCAAACCATACATATTCAGGTAATGTGTCCATTAAAGTTGATAAGGGCAAATTGTGCTGCCTGTATACTGCATTTCTCTTGGTCTTTGCTGAAAAAAAGGAAAAGAAATCCAGTCCAACCTATTATTATCTTCATGATGAAGGCACACCAACAACATCTTGGCAAGAATGTGTGTGTTTACAGCTGCTGAATGAAATCTAAATACAGTGGGGAAGAAAAAAAAAGAAAACCATCTTCATCTTAAAGGCCCCGACATGCTGACACTCTGGACCACAGCAACAATACAAACTCCATGAACTTAAGGGAGGGCATGTGACAACAGGGGCAAATAACAGTAAAAGAATCTCTCCAGCCGTTGACCAGGAAATGCCAAGTAAGACATGCTCTGAAACTTTCTCTGTGGTCTCTTATTTCAGCAGCGAGTGGAAAGTGAAGCTGGGCATATGAGGGCTCAGAGGAGCGGCATCTGGAAGGGCCTACGTAAGATCCAAATGCAAACATATGTTAACGCTACAGTAAAGTCAGGGCTAGGCCAGGACGTGTCAGAGTTGGGGAGGGAAGCCTGGAAGTTTTAAAGGAAGATTTAAGCTCTGATTCAGATCTCTGAATTTTATGTAATTGATCATGAAAAACTTTTAAATATTGGTTCTAGCTTCTCATATTTGAGCTCTGTATCATATCTGCATCAGTCAAGTTAAAGATCTCTTGGTTATTAGTAAAGAGTGCAGAAAGTACAAAAACAATTGTATGTTTACTATTCTATGAGTATTTGATTAATCAAAATTCTTTTACTGTTCTCTGAAATCACAAAAAGTTGAGCAATATTCCTCAAAACATTGGAAGTAGTTTAAACGTCTGCGAAGATGCCTGACAGAGTGCACACAATTAATGTTTCTGCTCCAATCATTCAGACCTGAGGGTCATAATGTAGCCATAAGATAAACCAGAGTTGTTAGCTGTAGAAAGGCTGAAGGTGATCCTCATTTGCATTTTACAAATGGATGCACTTTTTTCTCTACATGCACACACCACAACTACATTAGGAGCAACATCAGGGGTTCAGGACTTTCCAAAGGACTCTTCATTATTATTTGAAAGAAAAGAACACATACGTTGTTTCTATGTCTACAGGTTCATCGTCCTGGTTCAGTGTATCTGGGCCTCTGGCAGTATCCTTGCAGTCTATGCAATAAAAAGCTATCATGTGTGACTTTGGATACCAGCATCTAATTATCTCAGTTGGTAAAGTTGCACAGATGGCAGCGTAAAGGACAAGTTTGCCTCCCACTTGGGGTACTTTTTTTTTTTTGCTGTTGATAAAGCCAGACAGAGACATGAATTAATCAGCTTTTAAGCTTCAGCTTCCTCGGTTGTTGTAGTAAAAGCATGACATATTTTACCAGAAAATCTAAAGTTGTGAATGATGGCATCCAGCTAATGACTACAGGTCAATTCTGAACATCAACAACGCTTTCTTTTCAGCACTGGTTTTCAACATTGACATTAGGTCAGGTAAAGGTTGGAGAAAAAAAGGTTACAACATACACGGTTAAAGGTTGGACATGGAATACGGACACAATAGTGACATCATGTGTGTTTAGGTTGTTGCTGTAACAGCAGAAAAGTAAGTCCAATAGTTGGATTGCCAGGCTCGCTGCTGCTACGTCAAGTGACCAGCAGCCTGCACCATGTCCAGCAAGTATTGCAGAGGAGTTTAACTGACAGCTTATGTTAGCCAAGTTAGCAAGCAAGTTAGCTTACCAATCCAGGAGAAAAGTAGTCATTTCCGCCTGTGTTTTAATCCCGTGGAAAATTTTTATGTGAGTCTATCTACAGTAGTGTAGGTTTCACCTAAATTTACTCTAGTTTTTACTTTTCTCAGGTCACTCCTCCTCTGAGACGGATAATGATATCTCCGGGGCTCTGAAGCAGCTGCTTGACTTACCGCCTCCACTGTTTCCCCCTGTGCCAGCCTAGCTGTGCCTAACATACTATAGCAACACAGAGATCGTATTTTGCAATGACAGCTTGTATTGGCTTGTTGATGTAAACATGATGCTATTGTCGAACCTGTTAAAATTTATTTTATATTTTTTTCAAGCTAAATTTAATATTGATTATATTGGTATTGATTTTTTAAAAATATAGCTTTAAATAAAATTTTTCCATATTTAGCCTTTAAATTTGAGGCTTCCTAGGTCATTTATACAAGCAACTGTAAATTTAAGCTTATAAAACTTGAATTATTGAGTTTCTTGACACCCTTGGTTCTGGCCCGTATCATCATCACTCATCACCAGGTAGACCAAACCTCTGTACTGTATCTGTGACACTAAAATGCAAGGAGATTTTGTCTTAGCCAGCGCAGGTCACATGATAAGGTGCCCCACCAGATTATTCAAGGTGATGAGGGTAGATCTCAGTTTGTGGTTTTTCTCTCTGAGCCAGTGACTCACCTCACAGTGTCACTGACACCATACCAAAATAAAAAGGCAAACACAGCAAACCCTTTCACTCACTGGTGCACAAAATTCCACACATCAGTAAGAGCAACTTTGAAGTTGAAAATTTACTGTATGTATTTTCAGAATGGCTCTTTCAGCCCTGCAGAAGCCTTTGGAGTCTATTACCTGCTCTGTGCATCAAACTAACACAGCAAGGTGGGAAGCAAACAAGAAAAGCTGATGACATCATGTCTAATACAAATAATTTTTTTTCAACTATTTAAAACTTAAAGGAGTCATCACCCAGAAATCCCACTTTTTCACGTTAAAACGTGTATTGGAACAGGACCTCAGTTAAAACGTGCCAGAAAGTCCGAAGAGTGAAAGTGACTTCGTCTTTGAGTGCGGGCGCTCTCTTCTCACCAGAATCGGCCACAAGAGCGCGCTCTCCACAGTACGCAATTTGAATTTCTTTCTCCAAATGATGTGAACTAGAGAGGCTGCTAGCTGCTAAGCTAGCCTCTTTAGCACCACCTGAAAGCAGCTGATTACCTGCCGCGGAGTAACGTTATGACCAGCTTTGTCGGAGAGAAGGACGACGACAAGGAGGAGGAGGGGGGGGCGTGCTGAGTTGCTTCAGCAGAAATTCAGCAGTTTTCAGTGCTTTGACAGGAGGGACAGCACTACCAGGGAGCAGTGCTATAGATTTATCAGTGAGGATGTGCAGTCGGTAAGTGTTGCTGCTTGTGTAACTTATTATCTTTTGTGTAAGAGACCAGTAAACGGTGGTTGACGAACGGACAAGCTGCTAATGTAGCTACAAAAGCTAACACAGTTTGGTTAACTTCCGCTCCTTATATTCATCAGAGTCCAGACCTTTTACTCCGCGGATCCTCTCTATCAACGTTACCGTTACGTTTTAATCACGTTTTTCTCTGTTGGGACATCATTTCCTTCACTTGGTCTGTCCTGATTAAACTTTGTTCCGGCTTTGACATTTGCCTCGTGAACGCGCTTACAGACAGGTCTAATTCTCATGCGTATTCTCGCGACAAACAAAAGTTGAGGATTAAAAGAGGTTAAAATGAGATCATTACATTTTCGTCCCACCAACTATAATTAAAAATTCATTTGAAGATAATTTAAGAAGGATTGTGTATGTAAAACACTAGGTTATGACACCTTTAATGGAAAATGAAACACTCATTTTATGAACAAGCCAAATGCACAACAGACTGGATGCCGTTCCACAAATAAGAAAACATGATGATAATTAAATATGCAAATACAAAAACTCATCTTTTCTCTAAAATAAATAATACCTCTCTCATCATTTGTTTTAGTAGAAATGACAGTAGTTTGATAATTGAGCTCATATCTTGTTTATTCAGTATTTATTGTTTGCTTTGGATGTACAACGAGAAACAGGCATGCCAGTGCCACCCCTCACGTATTCTAGTGAAAATTAATTTATTTCACTCCATGCTTGCAACACAACATGCATAAATAAAGCCATCTCACTGGCACACAAAGTAAAAATATGCTGCAGGCATCGAGCATGGTGGTCTTCTTACATCATCTACTGAGATAATCTGATAGAGACACCCTTAAAGGCACATGAAAGACACACACAGTGACAGTCTAAAAGTAGAATGATTACCTCAGGCTAAGGATGCAGGGAAATCAAAAACCAGACTTCGTTCCGGAAGCTCAACCTGTAATTTGTGGCAGATTATTTAGAAACATGTAATTTAGTTCCAGGCATGCTCTTTGTTAATCCATAAACAAGACGGAGAGTCAGAAAGGTAATTCACTGTCATGCCTCAGATCAAGGTATGTATCGTTTCCAAAAAGTTTACTTCATAAACTTTCAACAGAAGATCCTAATCCCAGTTGTGATGTAACATTCACGAAATACTGGCAGTATAGTAAATGTCTGTTATGCTGAATAAAATCTTTGTGGCAAAACCAGGAAGATCAATAACCATAGGAGTAAATCATGGCTCTGTGGTGCTGCAGAGTCACAGGCTCAGAAATAATCGCATGAGACAGGTTGTGGGAGCAGGGGATTATTCCTTGATTCCTTTTCATCAGCTTTCACATCTCACTGTGCAGAGCCACAAAGGACATGCATAGCTGGTGATCAAGAAGATGACCAGAAATAGAAAAATGGGGCATATAATCACCTGCACTTATCTGCATCCATGATCATAATACAGCCATCAAGGACGTCACTTAATTGAAACAAGATAGCAAGACAGCTGGAGACATTGTTTCTAATTGAGAATAAAAAAGGATACATGCTAGTTCATTATCTTATGTTCTTACAAGGATCAGAAATATGAGGAGAGGCAGCAATGAAGAGGAGAAGTAATTACTGGCATATAGTTCATAAAGTTCATGTTGTTGAAGTACACTTACACTACCTTCAGATGATCACAGACTGAGATATGTGAGGTCAAGGTGCAGGAAACCTTCACACAAGCATATAAGCCTTATGGAACCTGTAATGGCTAAAGAAGAACACTACAGCATCCTGTTTTTTTGAAGCAGTTCAATGGGGATATGGTCATTTTTTTTAAAAGCACTTTGGATCTCTTGCATCGAGACTGGCTAACAGAAGGAGAAGAGACTCACAGTCATAGAACAACTGCACAATGGTTGGTTTAGGCCAAATGTAATGCACTATTCTGTAAGTGTGTACTTGAAGGCAAAGTTATTGCTGTTCAGGGATGAATGAAAATGTTAAAGAATGTCAAATGCATGTTTACTGCTTTCAAGGCCTCTCCAGAATAGTTCATAATGCTGTTAATACAGTTTTATGAAAACACAAAGGAACAAAATCAAAGGTTTTATTAATCCAGAAGTAATAATGGGAGAAAAAATGGTTCTCACATGTTTCTAAATACAAATAAACCTCAGGAGTGGCAACACAAAGAAAAATCAATTTAAAAAAATAGTAATTTAACAATGATTTATTTGATTTAAAAGGTGCAGAGGCAGCTAACTTTCTGACTTAAAAACTTGCCCACCAGCATCTGGATGTGGAGAAATCACTTCACAGCACACAGCAACGGGGTATCAGCACACTGTTCTCTTTGAACGGGTACAGTGGCTGATTCATCAAAGAAATGCAAGAAGACATTATTGGTGGAAGTGAGGAAAAGAAAGAGAGAGCAACACAGCAAGAAAGACAACAAGAGCCAATATCAAACTAACCTTCACTGGCTGCCGAGAGCTCAGAGTAGAGGTAGGATGCAAGAATGATGCAGAATTAGCTGTCATTAGGGGCAGCTCACTAAGACACTCCAACCATGTTCAGTAGTGCAGTTTTAAAAACCAAATTCACCCTTATTGTTTCAATAGGAATTATGAGCATGAGTTTGAACCCCGCTATTAAAGCAGTAAGGATATCTGGACCATTCAGATGTTTCTTAATGATGCCAAAGTAAAATTGTTTTAACACCCAATGCCAAGCTGCCTATCAATCTGTGAAGGATTAAATGACAATTTCCAAACAAAAATTATTTGCAAATGGAAATTATTCAAGATGGTTGGCCGTCTTCCAAGAGGAAGAAATCCTGAAAAGTTCCTATTAACAGATGTAAATCTGTGTCAGCACGGAGCAAGTCTGAACAACCTCATTAACCAAAGGCCACGCATCAGCAGTGAGTTTTTTTTGGCTCCTGATCAGCTGCTCAGAAGAATCCAACAGATCAAGTCAATGAATAAATTTACAACAGTGCAATCCACACTTCGCCATGTCATGCTTTTCTCTGAGATAAACAAATAAATAGCATCTAACTGTTTTCGCCAATTTTGTCAGAGACAAATGAACAAAAGAAATCTACTTAAAAGCATCTGCTGATTCCTCTTTTTACTCTCCGACTATATACAAAGCATTTCAACTGCTCCCATTTATCACTGCTTTGCTTATCAAATGCTCTTTAGATTCATCATGTTTTTAAGCGAGAGAGGCGAGTTGTTAGGAGGAAACTGCAGAGCCATTAAATAGACTTACAAGTTTTCAGTCGAGCTGTACCTTCTCATCTTTTCACCAATGACGCTTCAAGTGTCTTCCATCGAAGTGTGAGTATTGTAAGGGTGCGTCTCAATGTACCCACTAGCCCTAGTTTTTAGCCCTACCCCTAAATTTTGCGCGTTACCCTGAAGATACTGCTGTCCCAAATCCTCTTTGCATGTAAGGGTAGTGAATATAATGAGGGATAGTGGGTATGAATCTATCCCTTCAGAGCGAGGGACGTCAGATGCTGACTTTCTGAGGAAGGGCCAGAGAAAAGGGTTAGAGAATTGTACGTCATTACATCATGAATCAAACAACAACAGCAACCTCTGCAGATCGACAGGACTCGGAGAAGAAAACTCACAAATATACAGATAACGCAGTTGTTCGTAGCATTAGCCAGACTAGCCATGCTAGCTAAGCTAAAATACTGATGAAAAGCTAAGGCTTTTTGGTAGTTTACAAGAGACAACAGATGTCATGGCGACTTCTTCCGCATGTAGTTTTGTTTATTAATCAACCGAAGCATGATGAATGATGAAAAAAAGAAAAAATGATCGCAACTGTTAGCTATGCGTTGTTGCTGGGTGTGCTGTTACAGTGACACGTATGTGCAAACGTCACCACGCAGTCGCTTACGTGCCTGAACGTAAATGCAGCAAGTGGTGTCCCAATTCCTATGGAAGATTACAAAGCCCTACCCCTTGTGGCCTCAATTCGAGGGTGTAGTGGTAGTGATTAAGGGCTAGTGGTTGAAAGTAGGGGGAACACTGGGATTGGGCCTAAGTCTTTGTTCACCGGAGGGTGGCGGTACAAGCTGCATTGCTTTTAGGTGTAATTTAGCAGAAGAAGTAGTTGACCTAACTAGAACCAAAACTCAAACAGGAAGAAACATGAAGATATTTAGATGAAAGTGGAGGAAATGCTTCTTGAGTGATAACTTCTATCTCTGGGAAAATCAGGGATATTCTCATATCAGGGAAATCCATCAGTCATGTGACTTTACTCACTACTGGCTCAGGCCTGTCAGTTTAATCCAGAGATCTCAAACTTCGGTCCTTGAGGATTACCATCTTGCAGGTTTCAGATGCACCAGGTGAAATGGATTCAACAGCTTGTTGTGACGTTCCATACAATGACCAATTAATTTAATTCAGGTGTGTTGAAGCAGGAAATCATCTAAACCAGGGTCACTCGATTCAGTCCTACAAGGGTCGCAGTCCAGTTTACCAGTTTACCAGACTAACAATCAATGATCCGTTTATACAGAAAACAGCCTTAAAGCAAGTAAGAATACAATAAGGCACCTATATGGGATGTAAACTTAATCTTAATCTACAAATAATTCTCAAGATTAAGACGCCAACAGTTTTTCGCTAAGCTCAAACATGAAAAATTGCATTTCTATCTGTTTTCATTAGGGCTGAACAATTAATTATCTTTTCATCAAAAATGCAATCTAAAACTTTGCAATTAGCAAATCACAAAGGCGCACGATTAATTTTCATTCTACACGATGCACCTGATCCAGCTTCCACACCTGCAGCATCCACAGTTTTACAAATCCACTCGCTTCATCCATAATTCCTTTCAGTTGTCATTTTAACATCATGTGACAGTTACACTCAGCTGTGAAGTCATGTTCCATTTGCTGACTGATTTTCCATAAATGATTGTAATGCTGTGACAAAAAAAAAGACAAAAAAACACAGAACATAAAACAGTCCAACTTCTGAAATATCCTGAAAAAGTGAATAGAGATTGTTTCACTAAGTGGTGTCGCTCTACAGTAAATATTCTTAGCGTTCAGATCTCAGATAACGTGTTGACATAAATAAAACTGTAGTGGATCCATTGTTGGCTGTGACTTAAATCTCAGTATAACATGAGAGTTTCCATCCTTACTACCATGATTTATTTAAAAAACACTGATTTTTGTCTGATTTTCAGATGGATGAAGCAAAATTTGGTCCGACATGCGTTCTCTGCCAGTAGGTGTGTGGGCACATCGGGACATAACCCCTTTATGTGCGATACAGAAAGGGTGTAGAGAGAGAAATGACGCACTGTGGTGTAAATAAGATGAATAAGATCAGACGTTTAGTTTTTACTACAAGAACAAAGTATAAGCATGTTCTAGAGGAAATATAGACCTCAGGTTTCAGTGTTTTGCATCTTGCACTTGCTAAGTTTAGCTGTTCATATCTGAACTTTGCATCTGTGCATTAGAAAATAAAGCGGACATATTTAAATGTCATCTCATGTGGAAACCCTCCACATCATATCATATAATAGGCTATATTTCTGCATCAACACCGAATAGAGGCTGGAATCTAAAAGACTAAATCACAAACCAAATCGGAAAGTCACAATCATATTCTTTTTCAAAATTGTTATACACTGCCAACATGTTACAAATGAATTCTTACAGCAATAAGCCATTTTTTTTTGCCATGAACAGTTGTGACTGTACATGTATGTTCACTTTAGTGATTCACTTCACTTAGTTCAATAACTCACTCGTGTTGTGCAAATATGGTAAAGGTGGTTTTCTATGTCCTTTTCTAAGCCATGTCAGTCATCATAGCCATATGAAATGTTAACATTAATGTCACCAGTGTGTGAACAACTGAATGCCATTGCTTTAAGACAATGATGAAGCCATTAATTTTAAATATGTGAGAAAATAAAGCCCTAAAAAGGGCTTTTTCCGTAGATAAGCAATAATAGCACCTTTTACCACCACCTTTCTACTTAATATCAAACAAATCATCTGAATTTTTTTGAACTCAGATGTTTTTGTTTGATTTCTATCATGGTTTACTGCTAAATGTATAACTTAAATGTCACTATGTGTTTGTTGAAATATTTTGTGAAATATTAAGGTTAACTGCTGTGACGTAAAAAGTCGGTGTCATCAACTTGTAGCAGATGAAACTGCAAATGGTGCAAAGCAGCATAAAAATAAAACCGGAATACCACATTGTCTGTTTAGTATCATCCATCTGGTGAAAAAGAATAGCTACAGTACTAGTAACACAAATAAAACAGGAGGGGAAGAAGTGAGTCCCTGTTAAAGGAATCACTGCTGTATGAGGTAGTAGTAGCATTCATTGCCTGTGTGTGTGTGTGTGTCTGATTGAGCACCTGTTTGGACAGACATACTGTTGCTGCAAATAAGGATTAGACTAAGGAGAAATAAATCACATTACTGGCAGAGATGTTGGGCGTTCACTGATGAAGCTCTTAATTTAGTGACTTTAACCCTGTGCCAGCAGAGTCCTGGAACACCGCAGGATCCTGGAATACTGGACTGGAACCAGCATACAGAAATCATGCAAACATACATGAACAGAACAATTTATGCAGACATTTTCCATCTGTAATGAATGGGAAACTGTCCCCTCCCCTTCGCACCTTAAAAAAGTATGCCGGCTGACTTTTGACTGTTGCTAGGTGGCTCTGTCTCTTTTTAAGCTAGGGGCACAGAAATAGCGCTCTTCCGACAGTACTGCGGTTATCTGGCACTCGTGTTTCCATCACACGTGTAACTCAATCAGCCTGTCATCTGTGCTAATTCTCAACGCATGAGCAGCACTAGTATAATCATAGCCATCACTCATTGCTCCACAACAATAGTCCATGTTGGTCTGGAGCGCACAGCTGTAGCCATCTACCAGGGGTCACAGTCAGCGGAGGGAATCAAAGACGCTCAGATACAAGGCAATTAAACTCATATACAAGGCAATTAAACTATTAAAAGGTTGACAAGAAGTTCCGGTTAGCTTTGAGTTACGAACTCAGCTGACACAGTGGCAGTGCTGTAAGAAAAAAATACTGACGTCAGATTAATATACAGCTTTATTGCATATGTCAGAAGCCAGGAATGCCATTAATGCTGCATATGGCTGCTTGGACTTATCTCTGTGGGAGCAGAGGAGGACAGGAGAACAGGAACAAAGCTTATCACTGTTAAGCAGTGAGCCACACCTCCCGCCACTCTGTTTCCATAAATGTACGTGCTTGCGAATTAAAATAAAGCAAAAAAAAAAAGGAAACTGTGATATACATCTGCCCCAATTCAGCGTGTGCTTGATCTCTATAGGGGAACCCTTAAACTACTTTTGAAGATTAAGTCTGGTGGCTATGTCAAGACACGGTGGATCTCAAAGATCTGACCCGTATTTGGGTGAAGTAGGTGCGTGATTCAAGTTCTTTCGCCTTTCAAACGCAGTCTTTTCATCAGACGTGATCTTCTCTGCGTCCTCCACATCAAGCAGAGACGTCAGCCCATCTGTCCGACTTCAAATGCGCTCCGAGCACCCCTGCATGCACAGACAGGTCCATGTTTATGTTGGCTTTGATGCAAGGAAACACATGGACGATATTTCTCCGAGTCTGACTGCAGACTTTAAAGGGTAAGTTCCCCCAAATAAAAAACAAAACATTAACTCAGACGTCTGCCGCCAGAGCAGGACAATGAAAGTGGACGAGTCGCTGTTTTTGTGATGTTCAAAGCCGAAAATTGACATGCACACACAAAAAGCCCCAGAAAACTGAAAACAAAATTTCCTCTGTGTTACATAAATGGCATTTTGAAGTTTTCACGAAAATGATGTGTCTAATAATATCAATTTACAAAAAAAATAAGCTTATCATACACTGGAATTAAAGCAGCACCGCCAATATAACAGGAGAAAAAAATGCAATAAATGCAAGAACTTTTTTTCAAATTGGATATTACCTGTGCTACCATAATCCATGTACTGACAAAAGAGAAACTAGAAGTAGGACCTTGCAGTTCTGTGCCTACGCCAACCGCTGAAGTTGCAGTCTACATCGATTTCTCCAGCGTGGTTTCACAGAAATGCTCTAAATAAACAGTCCCTGAATGCTACATATCAGTTAACAAATAGAGTATTAAAAATACAAATCCTGCTCCTGGTGCAGCTGACAACATAATACAAATCTAAAAGACCCAAAAGACCCAGTCATGATGATGATCATGATCTGATATTCAGACAAGTTGCAAAGCTCAAAAAAACCTGTCCAAACATCCCTCCTCCACCAGAGCTGAACAAAAGAATCCTGTAACCATGTCCACTTTGGCTGTATTTAACTACTTTTTTGCTAATAACTTAATTAGTTCTATTACTGTCTGTTTAATCAGCCCACTGAGGGCTACACGGTATTCAGAAATGGTCCAGAAAGAACCACAAACTGGCAAAGGGACAAGCCTGTAACCTGCAGACTGTGATGAAGCACAGTTTCTGATAATCATCATCTACTGAAACAGTTTTTATCACTTTGGACTGGCTTGCTGACATCGCTGTCAGATTTAGTAGCTTCCTGGAGACACTACAATCATTTCCATGAGGAAAAGGTGAGCTGTACCTGTGTTTGTTTGTATCAGTGCCAAGCTGGCGCTGAAAAAAACCTAAAAGGCTACTTCAAGTGGATTGGAGGTGATTTATTTGAGTCAGGTGCAAATTAAAGACTTCCCCTTTGCATTTAAAAACCAAATGTTTGAGGGTCTTGTTGAGTTTTTTTATTGGGATAAAAAGAGATATAGCTGCAGTGTGTGGATAACACCCACCACCAATGTTTTTAACAGAAAATTATGATGCCACTGTGATGTTGATCTTTTATGGCTTTGTTCTACCCAAGGGGCAAACTCCGCCTCAGAACAGTGAAGCTCTCTTCCGCATTGTAAATAGTGTAATCCTCCCTTCATCCACTAGGGGCTGGCTCCAAGAGCGAGCAAATCCCCATAGACTCCCATGTTAAAAACGCCAACTTCACAGCAGAAATAAACAGGTTTACAGCCTGGTTCAAAAAATCATTTTAGGTTTATTAGGTCAAGTTTACCTTCATGTCAACTGTGAGGGGGGTGAATTTTTTTATAACTCATTCGTTTAGATGTTATTTATTCTTCAAATTACACATAATTAAGGGCGTGTCCTTATGACAGACCGGAAGCTCCGCCTGCCGACCGGAGGCTCCTAGTTAGCTCCTTCTTTGCTCTTAATAAGGTCTCAGTTTGTTACAGAGTCACACAACGGCGGTATTTAGTCAGCGAATTGCAAGTCTAAGCATGTCTTACCTTAACCATGCCGCTTAGGAGCCTTATCTTTGTTAGCTCCTCTTAGTTTCGTGTTAGCTCAGTTAGCGTTTAGCCCACAGTACGTCAGCTGTCAATCATATGCCCCGCGGCCGCGCTGTGCCCATTTTAGGATTTTCCTGGAGTGACGACGTACGTGACACGGCAAGATGGCGACGGTAAGACACGACCAACTGGCTTCACATTTCTCTATTCAGAAGAGACCGGAAGCTACGTCCAGTAATTATATACAGTCTATGGTACTACCACACATTCATATAAAACTTCCAGATATGTATTTAAAAGAAATAGGTAGATGAACAGCTGCCCCCAGAACAAAGGTATAAGCCATCTTTTTTATGTCCACAGGTGAAAACAACACTGTGCTGCAGAAGCAGAGCATCACTTCCAGCCTTGAGTCACTGAAAATCACACAGTTGCCTTTAAGGAATAATGCTGCGGTTGAAAAGTACAGCATTGCAATGTCCACAAGTCAGAGGTCATATTAGTCAATTTCAGCATGCTAGCAGGAATGAAAGTAAGGATGAGAACGCAAAAAAAGATTATAAATAATGCATTTGTTAAGAGACATCTGCAACATCTATGTGTTCTTTCCCTCAAAGGCAAACATGAATGAGAAGGTGTGCATGTCTGTGTGTCTCATCTTGGGTCACAAGGTTATCTTCACTTTCATTCAGCACATGATATTTCTATCAGTGCAGCTCAGGAAGCTGCTTCAAGTGTCGCCTCCATTTGCCCAACCCAGCAATTCAAATGTCACATGCCTGTTTGGAAATTCACTCTAATTTGCACAACTGCAAACATCCATCAGAGGCTCAGCTCCTGTTGCTCTGCTCGATCAGAGCCAAACACACATGTAAAGGCCACGACAACACTGACTGCAATGGATCAGATGGAGTATTGATTGGTGCTAATGGGGGAGGATGCACACTGCAGTGGAGGAAAAACAACAGTGTTTTTCACTCTGCTTCCTCGCCTTTCTCTCAGTCTTTACTCCTGCTGGATGGCTGGAGCATCAGCGGAAAGCCTTTCACTTCTGGGCTCAGTGTTTTTTTAAAGAATAACAATACTTTAAACCAGTTCAGTCTGAGAAACTTTAAATCAGTAAAATCAGAGGCACTTCTTGTTTTTGAGAGGGGTCTTTTTCATTTTAGGACTGGGAAGTCCGATAGTTGTGTTAATTGCTGGCACAATGCCTTTGAATCTCTCCAAACTCTTTGTCCCGTCAACCTCTTTCAACCACAAGTCACTAGTATAAAGTACATTGTAACTACTACCAGGTGAAGAGATGAACTCTTAATCATCTCGTTTTAATTTAATCTTCTACTGAGAACCCTTGGCTTTCATATGGATGTGAATTTGATGTGTCCATCTTACTGAAACAAATTTGTGTGCCAAGCACTCAACCCTCATGGCAATGACAATCACTAACTAAAAAAACAAAAGGCCTCCCCAATCTCACCCCTAAACTTTGACCAATATCGATTTCTCAAAGGCCGATACAGATTGAGATGAAGGGTGCAGAGCAGTGTGGTCAACATCTATTATTTACTGCGGCAGTGTTGTTGTTTACTGGCTTTGGCAGCTGATTCTGTTGCAAATAAATGGACAAATTAATTTGTCGACAACAACAGCTGCAAATAACAGATTTATAATAACGATAACAGTTTTACTGAAGTAGTGCTAATAAGGTGGCTGAAAAGGTGGGTTCACTTTTTTAAAGCTGGGAACACACATTTACACTCACAATGGATAAATAGTTCCCATATAGGGCGACTGTCATCCACTGAAACTCCGATTTTGCAATTCCCCCCAATTCTTCAAAGATTTTATAAGCAGCTAAATAAAACTTTGATATTCATTTGTGATTCCATCAAAAGATCAAGAATGCTCCTTTCTTTGAACCACCTTCACGTTACTTTCCTTTACATTTCTTCAGATTCACAAAAACAATTACCATATTGCTCTTGATTCTACAAACAGGGGAGGAAAGATGATGTTACACTTAACACATTAAACTATTCATTATTGATTACTCAGTGCACGGTTGCTGGTTGCGTGCACAACCCCAGCTGCTCTGGCTGGTGGTGACGTGTGAAGCCATGGCCTAGAGTGGTTATTGTTTAGACATGAGCTAAGCTATTGTTTGACGTGTCCACCCGTTCTACAATTTGATCTTGCAGCACTTCTGTCTGGTATGTTAGCGACACGCCACAGGAGGTCAGTGATACAGCTTCAGCACAACGCACTGAGTCACAGTCAGTATCATAACAGGCTACAGCCGCAGGGACAGCTGTGTCATCTCAAGCTTGCTGTCGTAGTGGTAGGTGACAGCGCTGGGAAAGAACTTTTCTCTCTCAAAGCGGTTTGCACATTTGTGCCTGAGCAGCCACAGCTGAGCGCGCGCCGGTTCTGGCAGCAGTCTACTGTGATACATGTTAAAGTATCATATTACAGCTCGGCCTCTCAGCGGAAATGAAAAGGTTATTGGGAGGTAGTGATACAAAAATCACTCTGAGGTGTCTCAAAGTTATTGTGAGGTTATGCTAAAGTTATGAAAATGAACACTTTCACATATTTTGTACTTGTTGATTAATACAACAATGCATCACTAAAGTTTTGCAATGTGGAGTAATGCTAAATACTAGCAGTTAATGTTTTTTTTTTTTTTTTTTAAATAGACCTAAAAAATTTAAGTTTAGCCAATATTGTTGCTGAAAATCCATGAAAGGATTCAGACACACATATTTTATAAATATTTAAGTTTATAATCATATCTGAAACTGGTCTCTCTCAGAAATAAGACTTTGGGTCTTAATGAGATCAACTGTATAAATGAAGATAATATTTTTAAAAATAAAAAAATTATTCTCTTTTTGCACAAGTTCTAGCTTGAATTTAAGCACGTTCCTGCTCTGTCATTGGTCAAGCCCACTCTGCTTTTGCCCAATCATCTACAGCCAGATTAGCTTAGGACTACTGGAACAGCTGTTACCCTATCTTTCATCTATATCTTAGTAAAGGTTTGATTTCAAAATAGCATCACAACTGGACAAAAAACTTTGATTTATGTCTGATTCTTCAATAAAGTTTTAGGTTGGTTGTGAAGGTTTTGGGGGGCGAGGGACATGGACTCTCTGAATAAGAATAAATGGGTGACATTTACTGGCAGAGAACCCAATGGAATCTCTACAAGTGTATGCATGACTTACCAGTCCATCACAGTTGCTGATTGCCACAGATGCTTCAGGCATGTCAGTCACATCCCCAGTGAACACGCAGTCCCTGTGGATGGCTTCCTTGGCTGTCTCTTTAAAGTCTTCCTGCCATTCCACAAAAGCCCCAGGAGCCACCAGCCTCCTGTTGGCCCTCAGGCGGAGATGAAGTTCCTTTCCAAACACAGTGACATTGAAAAACAAGTGTTGAGATGAGGAAGGGGTGACTGAGGGCATCTCAGGGGCACCACGGGCCACCCTTCTTCTGCTGCCAAGGGTTGAGGCAGCTTCTGTAGCAGCACCAACACCACCACCAGCAGCAGCAGCACTTTTACTTCCACTTCCAGCAGAGACCACGTGAGAAATGTAGCGACCATGGGAGTCTGTGCTGAATGGCACGATAAGACCATATTCACTTAACTTTCCAGAGAGTTTTTCTGATGGGATAAAAAGTGTCAAGTCAGAATCAGATTCACAAACCTATGCACAGCAAAATACTATGTTAAATTCAAATAGTATAAGATGGTTTTTAAACAAAAAAATGGATAAACGATGGAAAATTTTATCTATAAAGTACAGAGTGATATCCCTATGAATATTCTCTTTACAAAACAACAGAAATAAGTTATTTTGATTTGTTTAATTAGCAAAAGTAAGGTAATCAAACTTGTTATGCGGAGTTTTAAAAAAGAAATAGAGCTTCATTTGTATAACCATCTTTTATCCGAAAGTGCCTGTCTCTACAAAGTGCAACTGCTCTACAAATAAGAAAATAAATGGATAACTCACCATCCGTTTCTGCAGCGAGAATATGCTCCAAAAATACTTGATTGAGTGAAAAGCACAACAATAAATACATACAATCCATAGCGAGGGCTATAGTGTAGGAGCTGCCACTTCAGCGCAAAAGTTTGCCTTTTTGTTGTAAACTATGAACAGAGTCTTTCCTCCTGAAAGAGCACAAACTGCAGGAGAAAAGTCCTCAGAGCTGAGCTCCAGCGAGGCAGTCGGGCATTTCTGAGCAGTCCCGTCTAGACGCCAAACTGACGGATACTCACAAGTTGCTTCCAGTCTCTTGGCCTGCGCTGAACTGCAGAGACCGAGACTGCCCCATCCATTTAGGGAGCTAAATGGGGGGGATATCTGGGGTGCTGATGACGACAACTCTACGGTAAGAACCGGGACGGTTTGAAGTAGTTGCCCACTTTTTCCCCCCCTCACTTTCCCCTTCTTCTCGTCTTTCTTCCTCGAATAACTTTTAGTAAAGCAGAAGACCAAGTTAACACACGCCTACGCTGAGAAAGAAAAAAAAAAGTTGGAAGGGTTCAAATAAAGTGTGCAGAGACAGAGTGTCCCGATGGTGAAACATCTGCCGTCCAGTCGTGCACAATTACGCACCGATGGCTCGATTGGGAAACGCACTGCTCAACTTATAGCCACTTCAGCCAACAGTGGGAGCGCGAGACGACCTCACGTTAACACAAGCGTTTGCATTTCTAACTCATATCTTCAGATAAGGGGGGGAGTCCCCAGCCACCTCCATGGCTAATGCCAAGTCTAATTCTCTCTGTAACAGGGAAGGGGGGGTCCAGACGCCAGATGCAGGATAATAACTCATGTACAGCATGTTTACATTAACACACAAACACATGTTAGTGATAACATGGCCATAAATCAGGGGACACATTCCTGCACATCACCCAAAAAGCATCCTATAACAACAAAAACTAAGCATTTATTGACAAAACATACAGTAAACATGAAATAGTATAGAAAAATGTATCCAAAATGTAGCTTAATTAAAAGAAAGATTCAATGATTCTTCCATCTCAAAGGAAAGTAAGATTAAAGAATAAATCTACATTTTTCCTTTCATAAAATAAGCAGTTTATACCCATTGCCATGCAAAAATAGATGTGAACTAACCTGAGAATAGAGAGAAAACTACACATCCTTTCAGAGTTCATGTGGATTAACTCTAAATAGTCTGTCATTACTTACAAGAATGATATCTGATTTGATCTAATTACATATCTGCTGATTACAATTCTGGTATGAAGAAAGTAAAC
This sequence comes from Atherinomorus stipes, assembly GCA_023101725.1. NCBI lineage: Eukaryota > Metazoa > Chordata > Actinopteri > Atheriniformes > Atherinidae > Atherinomorus > Atherinomorus stipes. The sequence continues at coordinate 729,563 of JALJCO010004868.1, forward strand.
TTTGAATTTCAGCCTGTGAAATGACCTCATGCAGTTTGGATATCAGATTTCATAATCTGGGCTAATCCTGCAGATGTCACTGTGAGCATATGTTCCATTTTGCAGAAAGGGAACAAATCCAGCGCCATCTTCAGAAGCTTGGGATGTGTGAAAACTCAGCAGTAGGCTTCATCAGTGGAATGACAGCCTGTTAAAACTTTGGATGACTACTCAGGCAACTAGAATTTTTTTTCCTTGGCCACACTGTTCACCCTGCTTGAGTCCAAACTTAGTCAGACATGACCACGCTGAGACTGAACCAACAACTCTGGAATCCTTCTGAAAGGAAGAGAAGGGGGTTGGGCTGCCATGAGTCTTGACTTTCAGGTGCTTTTTGAGAAAGACAGTGTCTAGACTGGACATTCTTTTCCCTTCCCCAGTTCCTCGAGTTTGTCTGGGCCCCAGATAAGAGCGTGCTGCCTATTATGCTCTCAATGTGTGGCTAATTAGCTCAAAAGCTCCCAGGATGGTCAATGTAGAGCAGGTGTGGGTTTTGTGCAGTCATCCCCCCGGGGCAGTAGAGAAAGGATTGGATGGTGATCCAGAGTTGTGCATTAATAAGCAGTGGAAACTAACCACAGCATTAAGAGATGGAAACCATTAACTCCCTTGTGAGAAGTTTTATGCTGTTTTTCCATCCATACTATTTGGATTTTTTTTTCATGTGTTTCCAAAAGCCAGGAAGACATTCCACAATATAGCATAGTATTCAATTAGAAGCCTTGTTTTTCCCTTCAGAAATGAATAGCTCCACTTGCAGTCTGTGGTTAAGTCCACACACAAGAACAATTTTCTACTACAGAACACTCTGTCCTTTACAAGAGGAGTGTAAGAGCTAAACTTGAGTGTACTCTTCTTTCAAACTGAATCCTGCTCTTAAGTTCTGCAACAATATTGAAATGAAAAAGTCTTTAGAAATGTGATTAATGGGACAGTAAATGTTTTAAAATATCAACTTTTCACCCTCCCTTTACTACTCTATAAAGAAAACTTTCAAAATAGAAAATACCGATTAATTTACAAAGCCGTTGCTGCAAAGAATTGAGCTCCTTCCACTGTGTTTCCAGAGTGTGGAACTCTGGATGCCTCAGCATGTGCTGTAATGGGGTCTAGCCATGCCAGCGTGCTGAGAAAATATGTGACTTTTCATCTCAGAGATGCAGGGAGATGCAAAGCAGCTGCTGGTCTGCTCAGCAGCTTGAGGGAAGGAGAGTGTCTGCGTCTGCAGTGTGTGGATGGAGGGATCTGAGCCACAAAGCTTCAGACTGTGTGCATGAATTTCACTTGTCCTGCTCAAAAAGTCCAAAAGTCATTTTGGAGTCTTTTCTGCATGTGCAGCTCTGGTAGAATTTCTATGTGTCACTGCAATTAAAGAAGTATGCCAAAATACACTTCATTTTAACTTTTGGAGTTTTGATATGAGGCTGATATAAGGCCAGTATGTCCTCCAAATGGAATGATGATACTGTTTGTCCATCCTTATCTCATGCTCCTGCAAACATTAAAACCACCATTATTGAAAAATAAGCATTTTCTGATTGGTGAACAATACAACAGTATGTAAAAAAGCTTTATTGGTCTACATTTCAAAATGTAGTTGCAATGGGAATAATGCACACATAGAAACAAACATTTAATTCCCACTGTCAAACACTTTTTCAATGTAATATATTTATTAGTTTGTTGTTGTTTCTGTATTGGGTGTTGCTGAATAAAGTTTTCTTTTTTTTAAACTTTGCAAACAGGAAGTCATAGTTAATTACAGTAATGTACGGTGGCCCAGAAGGGTCGCAACAAAAGAAAGCCACAACACAACACAATTAACCGCAACACAACACAATTAACCGCAACACAACACAATTAGTCGCAACACAACACAATTAACCGCAACACAACACAATTAACCGCAACACAACACAATTAACCGCAACACAACACAATTAACCGCAACACAACACAATTAACCACAACACAACACAATTAGTCGCAACACAACACAATTAGTCGCAACACAACGCAATTAACCGCAACACAATTAACCGCCCGCAACACAACACAATTAGTCGCAACACAACACAATTAACCGCAACACAACACAATTAACCGCAACACAATTAGTCGCAACACAACACAATTAGTCGCAACACAACACAATTAACCGCAACACAACACAATTAACCGCAACACAACACAATTAGTCGCAACACAACACAATTAGTCGCAACACAACACAATTAGTCGCAACACAACACAATTAACCGCAACACAACACAATTAGTCGCAACACAACACAATTAGTCGCAACACAACACAATTAACCACAACATAACACAATTAACCACAACACAACACAATTAACCGCAACACAACACAATTAGTCGCAACACAACACAATTAGTCGCAACACAACACAATTAACCACAACACAACACAATTAACTGCAACACAACACAATTAACCGCAACACAACACAATTAACCACAACACAACACAATTAACCGCAACACAACACAATTAACCACAACACAACACAATTAACCGCAACACAACACAATTAACCACAACACAACACGAAAGCTGCAACGGAAGTTGTTTTTTTTTTCTTTTCTTCTTCTTCATTTTTAAGAATTTGCCACCGGAAATTACATAATGACACAGGAAGCGGCCACCTCTCAGTACAAACCAGATAAAAAGAGTCTGAGAAGCAGCTGGAGAAGTTTGTAAAACATCGACGGTAAATAACGTTCATTGATTTTGGTTGTAGTGATGTAGTGATGCGGACACAGACGGTACATTGACCACCTCAGCCGCCAGTTGCTGCAAGATGATGCTGGAAACTCGTATCAGTTCTGCAAACACATCTCGCTCTCTCGCTTGTGGCCCCGGTTATGACCGTTTCTTTAATTTGGAATCAATTATTTTGAATTAAATTATTTGGAAGAAAATTATTCTCCCTTGTGTGTGTGTGTGTTTATATACAGTCGTCTTCAAAATTATCCATACCCTCACAATTCACAGTAGGCTAGTTATTCAAATAAAAAGAACTTGATTATAATTAAGTGATTTTTAAAAAAAATTATTATTACTTTGTTTTAGTTTTGTGAATTTAGCATTTTCTTTCATTGGAGGGTATGGATAATTTTAAAGACGACTAGCCACACACACACACACACACACACGAGGGAAAATAATTTTATTCCAAATCATTTAATTTGGAATCATTGATTCCAAATTAAAGAAACCGTCATGACCGGGGCCATAGGCCTAAGTGAGAGAGCGAGATATGTTTATGCAGAACTGATACGAGTTTCCAGCATTGTCTTACAGCAACTGGCGGCTGGGGTGGTCAATGCACCGTCTGTGTCCGCATTCCAACAAAAGCACCTATAGGAGCGTATACCGAAATCAATAAACGTTATTTACCGTCAGTATTTTACTTAGCTACTTCTCCAAATGCTTCTCAGACTTTTCATCTGGTTTGTACAGTTGCCCAGATAGCAAATGGACAGCGCCGCGCATCCGCACTGTCACATTCGCCCCGGAGTCATATAGGATCCACTTGCACAGCGGGACGATCCGCCGCTGATCCGCGTTCTGATTGGAATTTCTGATGCCAGGCGGACCTCAAGCTGTGGCTGCACCATCGTCCCGGATCCACGGCGGACACATTCATGATCCTGTGCTTCAGCCGCGGGTCCAGTGCGGACCGGTTATATGGCTGGATTTTTAACCCCTGCCCTTCAGGCAACAATATAATGCAAAAAAAAAAACAACTATATTAAATGAGACTGTGGAACAACGTATCGTTTTAAAACTTTATATTTATAGAGTTCATTACAGTATAACAGTGAATGTGAACAGTCCCAGTATATTTCTGGTGCAGCTCCTTGGATGACTTCTGTCCGCAGCCAAAACTGAAGGCGGCTGGCGTTGCGCATCATCCCTTCTTCTGCGGCATCTTTACATCCGTGGTTCTTCCAGACAGCATCTAAAACCACACAAACACACAGCCCCGCTTAGTTATTGCCATGTCTATAAGTTGTCTCCATCCCCTCTGTGCCGACAACATAATGAACATTTTTTCTGGTGATGATGAAGCTTAATTGTCCATGTGGACATGTCCCTCGTTGTCTACCAGAAAATAAGTTAAATCACCAAGTCTCGCAACTCTTAACCGCAGCTGATGTAACGGTGAAAGTGTTTGATGAAAATGATGCTTTATCCCAATAGAAAAGTACTTTACTCATTTAATATGTGATCCAACTACTGTACAAAGCAAAACCTTGAAGTCCGTTTTTAAAATCTTGCTAGTTACAGCTAAAACGTAAAGAGATCAGGTTCTGAAAAGACTTAGTCAGAATTATTGATGTGATTAGCCTTATAGTTATGAAAAGTAACCTTTCTCTAGCATCTATGGTAATTATCATTCAAAAGCTGGATAATAACCAAAAACTACCTACAACGTTAGTAGGCTACATTCACGTCACTTAACGTCAACTTTATATTCCTCGTTCATGTCATCCAAATAAAATTACACATAAATTGATCCAGAAATTATACATGAAAGCTTTCACATCGTCATTCATCCTCAAATAAAAGTGAAATCCACATTTAGAATACTTACATTTGTCCGCGGACGACCAAGATCAATAAACAAGCTGTGGGCTACTCTTCGTCTTTTTGGTAATCTCTTGTTTTAAACTAACTCCAGCCTCGTAAAATCTGATCCGCCCAGGATGCACAGCGGTAGGGATGTTATGCTCGAGCCCGTCTGCTCGACTCCGCCTCGATCTTATGAACCGGAAGTCTCGCTACCGCTGTTTTGGTGGAAGTGTCAGCATGCCGAAAGCCACGTGACCACACAAACCGAGGCCTCGTTACGTCATCCGCGACTGTCGAGCCGAAATCTTGAAGAGACTGGGTTTTTTAATCTGTCAGTGCTTAATATAGGTTCCAATCACTTGGGAATTTATTGAAAAATAGTTAATTTATCACAGAGGATAATTCCAAGATATTAACCACAAAGGAAACACTAACTGAAGGTTGGCAACGTATCTTTTATTATACACCGTGTCAGAGACAAGACAGCTCCAGACAGCGCTTCCCTCAGCTGCAGTGCACATCCACGGCCAGCAGATGGAGCTCATGCACACGGTCTCAAATGTCTCGAGATTTCGTGTCGATCTCTTGGCAGCTGTGTCAAAATGTCTCAGTGTCTCATGAAGCTTCGTTTTCACCTATACAGTCTATGGTTTTCACCATCCCTACACAGCGGGTCCGTACAGGTGACGGTGAGACCCCACGTGGTGGCGCTGGGAGAAAAAAGACTGCATCTCCTGTTTATCGGACTTGATCCGTATCCGCCGCGGGTCCGAGGTTTGACAGTCCGCCTTTCCCACGCTCAGCTGAGTGTTGGGCAGAGATCAATAAGCGCTCTGACTGTCAGGCGGATCAACCGCGGAGTCCACTGCTATATGAGGGTGGCCACTTCCTGTGTCATAACGTAATTTCCGGTGGCAAATTCTTAAAAATGAAGAAGAAGAAGAAAAGAAAATAAACCACTTCCGTTGCAGCTTTTGTGTTGTGTTGCGGTTAATTGTGTTGTGTTGCGGTTAATTGTGTTGTGTTGCGGCTAATTGTGTTGTGTTGCGGTTAATTGTGTTGTGTTGCGGTTAATTGTGTTATGTTGTGGTTAATTGTGTTGTGTTGCGGTTAATTGTGTTGTGTTGCGGTTAATTGTGTTGTGTTGTGGTTAATTGTGTTGTGTTGCGGTTAATTGTGTTGTGTTGTGGTTAATTTGGTTGTGTTGCGGTTAATTGTGTTGTGTTGCGGTTAATTGTGTTGTGTTGTGGTTAATTTGGTTGTGTTGCGGTTAATTGTGTTGTGTTGCGGTTAATTGTGTGGTGTTGTGGCTTTTGTTTTGTTGCGACCCTTCTGGGCCACCGTAGTAATGGGTCGTGGCAGCGTTGAAGCTGTTAAAGGAACCATCTCATTATCTGTTGGTTTAGGAATCTGTACAAGGTGTTTTCCAGCATGACAGGGTAGTAAACTCACATGTTAAGTCATACCTCAAAAATGAGCTGTGGATCCCAACAATTTAAAAAAGTTAGAATGCAGTTGCTTTAAAAAAAAAAAAAAAAAAAAAAAAAAAAGCGTTGTTTTCAACTGGAATTGAGTTATTATATTAATAACTCAATTCCAGTTGAAAACAATTTACCAATATTTGGTAAAGATATTTGTAACTAAGCAAAAAGCTGGATTGTTCAGAAACAGCAGATGTTGAGACAAATGGAAGAGGAGATGGAGAGGCAGGATCACAGCAGAAGAGCTTTGGTTAACAGTGGCAACTTGGGCTACACAGTAACAATTAAATTGAAATGTCATAAAGCACACTGAAGCGTTTATCTGACCTTCACATAAGATTATTCATTCATTCATCCATTCATTCATTTTCTGCACCGCTTATCCTGTTCAGGGTCACGGGGGTTGCTGGAGCCTATCCCAGCTATTATCAGGCAAGAGGCAGGATACATCCTGGACAGGTCGCCAGTCTGTCGCAGGGCCAACACAGAGAGACAGACAACCACACACACATTCATTCTTAGGGCCAATTTAGAGTGAATAGATAATAGATACAGTAAGACATAAGATTATATAGGCTTTAAAGGAAATGTTAGATCCAGGTCCCTGCAAAGAATAAACCACTGTGTGTATTTTGTAGCAATGGATTATTACTATGTTTGCAATTAGAAACTTAGATGGGCACATCATGTTGTATTATCAGGCAATGAAAGCGTAGCTGCTTAAGACAGGGACAGAAGCAACCAGAAAGAGGGAGTCACAATGAAAGCCTCAGTGTGAGAATAAAAGTTTCTATTAGATTTGTTTTTAACTCATAACATTACCAAATTCATTCATCAAAATGATCCCATATTCATAATTGGCCAAAAGAAACTTTGAGGCCAAACTATTTTGAATGATAAACTTTTGCTTATTTAGATTTTCTGTCTGCTATGAATTACATGATATGGCAAAAAAAAAAAAAAAACATATATTATTTAAAATGGTTGAATAAACTTTTCTTAGACTCAAGCCCTTGGAATTTTATTTTTTTTTTATTTCTTCTGTTTATTCTCAAAAAGTATTTATGAAAATATATATAATGTATAGAATTATCTAATATAAATATTTATTCCCAGTGAGAAGCAGTGTATTAGATCACTTACAGTATTAAATTCCATTTCCATTACATTTATGAGACAAGCAATAAGTATTGATCTTTTCCTAAAACTCTCAGAAGAAAAGCACATCTCAAGCTTCAAACCAGGAGGGGACAGGGCCAACCTCCACCCTACTATGCCACCCTCTGTTCAGTGTCATCATATGAATCTTTTTAGGTGAGTGTTTTTACCTTTTTCCTTCTGCCATCTGCATGATCGTGTTCCTACTGCATTACATTTTTGGGGTGTCGTTAGATGACAATACTGTAAAAACAAAGCAACTGATGTTTGAAGAGAATAAGAAGAAAGAAAGTAAACTTTTCCTTGTAAAGTCTGCCAGCTGCAGTTAAACATCGTGAGGGTTCCTTTAAAACTAACAACAAAGTGGTGGTTAGGAGCAGAATATGTTAAAAACTAAGTAAAACATACAAACTAACTGATTGGGCAGCAGCTCCAGTTTTCTGCAAGGCAAAAGTAGTCTGTGGGTGTCAAACAAATCAAACAGGCCCTATAAAATATGTTAGCATGTCACATGAGTTTGTTTTTTTATGACTTTTTGGTGTGGCCGTTGCTTGGCAAAGCATTCTGGTTTGCTGAATCCATGGGTGGGTGCATGCGTTTTAGATAAAACAAAGATTTATAGATAAGACTGTTGTATCGAAAGATTTATAGATGTATAGATTTATAGCCGTGGCATTCTCATTTAAACTTTTTAGAAAGCATGGATATGAATAATCCAAACATCTCTCACACTTTCATCTCACAGCTCACGCTGTGCAAATCATCTCATCCCTCAAACCAGAGTTTCATTCCCGGTAAATTTCAAGCTCATTTCTTATATTCTTTTTATCTATCTCACCACATCATTAGGTCTATGCATCTCCTTGATTAAGTTCAGTAAAGATTATTTGCATGAAAAACAGCCTTTTGAAATTCTGCACTTCCAACAGAAAACGTATGATTATGATGACATATGTTGAACGTCTGACTGCTAAATTTAAAGACTGTGCATGTCCCTTAATGCAATGTCAAATATCAATGAATGTAATGAAAATATTTGTACTTATTTCAACTTAATGTATGATTATTGAAGTAAAATTATGTATCATTAAATGCATTTAAAGGAATAGTACACCCACAGAATGATGTGCCTTCATTTTCTACTCACCCTCATGCTGAGCAAGACTGTGGAGCACTTTTTTAAAACCTCAAATGCAGCCGGAGATCGGACAGGTTTTTGTTTTCCCCCAATTTTCATATAATGGAGTTCACTGGCATTCAACACAAAAAAGTCCACAAAAGCTTAGCAATATTCCTCCATACTGCTGGTCCAATGTAATCCAAATGTCCTGTGGGCACCGTCCATAATTTACTCCAAACGACATTATTTAGTATATTTTGATAGCCTAAACAGTAGGGCATTGTACTTCCGCGAAGCACGCGCAGGATGCGAGTTCCCACTCTGCTGGTAATGCAAGCATCGAAGAAGAAATTCACTGTTTACATTGTGCTAAAAGCGATCGAGCTGCGGTCAAACCGGGACAAACATAAGAGAGACTGGCTATTGATTTAAAAGAAAGAAAGAAAGAAAGCGCAATCTCTTGTGCTGCGGCTTCCGTAGTGTCGTGAACTCGCATGAGTGTGCATCGCGGAAGTACAATGTTCTACTGTTTAGGCTATAAAAATATACTAAATGATGTCTTTTTGATTAAATTATGGACGCTACCCACTCAGGACACTTGGATTACATTGGACGAGCAGTATGGAGGAATATTGACAAGTTTTTGAGGACTTTTATGGACCTTTTGGTTCAGTCACTGGTGAACTCCAGTATATGAAAGTTGGGGGAAAATGAAAACCTCTTCGATCTCCGGCTGCATATGATATATTAAAAAAGTGCTCCAGAGTCTTGCTCAGCATGAGGGTGAGTAGAAAATGAGGTGTACTATTCCCTTAAGCTGAATTCAAATCAAAGTCTTCTAGGGGAGGTTGAAAGTTTACAGGTCTGGTCTATAAATACTATCATTGAGTTTATTCGTCAGCTTGTCACACATAGATTTAAGAATTCAGATCATGATGTTTTTTTTAATAAGCTTTTGTTGTAACATTGGACCTACTTTTACAAAAATGAGAGTTTCCAGTGGCTCTGCTGAAGGGCTTCTTACAGGGTGAGAAACCAATATGAATCAGGATCTCTAAATAACAAGACTTAATTCTATTGAATGTGTTCCAAAAGATCAAATAGAGTCAGAAATGTATATTTAAAAGCTAATTCTCAGTTTAATCTTTAGTTTTACCTGCCGGTTGAGACTTTTCATTACCCTGCTCAGTGGTGTGTATAATACCGCGCCTATCAGGGACTCTGTATTGTGGCCAATGGTAAATTAAGGACTACACGCACAAATTTGAATGCATCCTTTCACCGTCTTTCTATTACTGATTAAATCCCTTAGAGGGTTGATAGCACACTTGAGTCTCTGAGGTGTTTGCCATGGTGTCTTTAACCACACAAGGACAATCAAAGAGGATGGCGATGCACTTGTGCACCCCTCACACCATCACTGTGCCTCCTGTCCGGAGCAGCTCTCTCATCTGCAGCGGGAAGCTTTCCACATGAAGTTCATTACATCCCCTCTTGCCGCTCACCTCTCAATGCCGTTCTTTGTCTGCTGTAATCTCTGGATCCTTCAGAACCACTAGCTTGAGTTTCACATTGGGGAGTATCTCAATGAGTTTGGAAGGGATTTCAAAGGCAAGGGGCCGCTATATCATCCAAGCATGGTCCTCATGTCCTGGGCTTATCTTGACCCACAGTCAAGTTGGCCACATACTGCAACTGAATAGCCCCTTTCCATATCCGCTTGTTGTTTTAACTGATTTGTTTCTGCTGGTAAAGAGGAAATCAGGAATAAACACAATGAATTCAGTGAAAACATGCAGTAGGCCAAAGCTTGATACATATATACTCACAAAACGTTGGAGATATTTGGTTTTGTGAACCTAAAATGCACTACAACCTTTCCAGGTATATTTACTTAGACTTTCTCTCAACCTCTGAATGCAGTCGACATTGTTCAGTGTTTAAATATTTCCCACACACCATGCTGTTCTCCAAAAATAAATAAACACAAAAATTAAAAAAGAAGTCACAAGCCCAGTAATCAAGTGCTACTATCCTGCAACTTTTACACCATACTTTCTCCAACACACCTGAATCAAAGGGTTAAATCCCCTCATACAAATGCCATTCAGAAGCCTGGTAACAAGCCACTCATTTGATTCAGGTGTGCTGGGGAAGGGGTGTTCTGAAAGTTATAGTTGCTCTCGAGCACTGGACCAGGCCCCCTGGTCTAAAAAAGGACTTGACCTCTAAATGTTCTGGTTCAATGTCATCTTGTTTCTTAACATTCCCCTTTGCCATCCTGTTCACATTTCAACATCATCAGACCAAGATGACACCGAACACATGACAAGTTATTATTTTCATGTTGTGGTATACCCACCATTGTTTTAAGCTTTGTTATTAATATATTGTTTGAAATGAAGGAATCACCGCATCATAATTTGAGTTAAATGTCCAACATTCATGATAAAATATCAGTTAGGTATGAACTTTTTTCATTTGTCTTAAATTGTACACAGAAGTTCCTATACTTTTTGTTAGTATTGTATATACATATGTTTATATTACAGAAGCTGAGAGCGAGTCATGGTCACATCTTTTCAGCCTTTTTTCACGAGAAAAAAATTATCAAGAGAAAATAGTGGAAAAAAAAATAGTGGCGCAATACGACCACTCTTGGCTTCCGTATATACATATACATATATTTATATACAGTATATATATATATAAAAATGATAAGAATTAGAAATGCAACAATACATGTATATGGACTGAACTTAATTTTTAATTTACTTTATCAACTTGTGTTCTGACGTTGAACTCTGTGATGAAAACTCAGTGGATCTGTGTTCGACTACATTCAGATCTGGCATTTGGAACTACTTTAGTTTTCATGCCAAGTATGACCTTGATGGCCGTTGTGGACAAAAGTACACGGAGTTAAAAAAAGGCACGCAAATGTATTTTTTGTATAGAAAAAATACTGAACCGTGACACTAAAGTTTCAAACCAAACCGGACATTTTTTTGTATCGTTGCACCCGGAATATTTATATATAAAATATAAAATTTGGGTTTTTGTATGACATGATGTCAGAGTAAAGTACACTATAACCTACAGTGTATTTAAACGTTTAGAGACATTTGAATGCACTTGTACAACTGTACAGAAATAAATGTGACAACTATAAAGTAAAAATTGTGGTCTTGACCACTTGGTTTCCATTTACAATAATTCAGGATAGGCTGTGGTGTGTTAAAATCCTAACAACTTCCGTACTTCTAAAGATAAGCCTGCTATGCACTTACAAGAGGGGAAGTGATCTGAGATATCAGTCTTTCAAAGCAGGCCAGGGAAGCCAAGTGAGCTTTACTGATTTGCCGGCTGGTGGTTTTAATCCTCACACAACCCCCCGTTCTTGAGAGTGATCATATATGTTTTTTTTCCCTTTTCTTTTAATTAAGACCTTACCTGTCCACATCAAAAGGCAACTCAGATTAGTCTTTTGATCTGCCTAAGCTCTTTATTACTGTGTATGGAATATGTTAAGATTTCAGCCCAACAATGAATCATCTGTTTTGTGTAAATGTATGCTGCTCGATGCTCATAACCTGCCCTGCTCTCTGAGGTTGGCAGTGACACAAGACAAAGAGGCAGTGCGGATATATGAGAGGGATCTTAGCGGTGCGTATCTGCAGCAAAAGATGATGAAGAGATAAGGAGGAAAAAGAAAGGAAGCCGAGGAGAGAAGAGACAATCATTTGGCTCCTTCGCAGAATCGGAAACTTCAATAAAACATAGCACAGTGGAGATCTGTGTGCACTGCATCTACAGTCTTTAAGCTTTTCAACACACACCAAACTCCTGATGTAGATGGAACCTTTTTATTATTCGCCTTATAAAAAAAAAAAAGAAAAGAAACAACACCAAAAGCAGACAGTCAAATCTGTTATTTATTTTAGCCTCAAAATAAGAAAATAAATGGCACATACAGTCAGCAAAATATAATACAATGCCTCTATGAAGATTGCCTGTTTAAAAAAGGACTATGTTAAATTAAGAAGGCAGCTACACATTAGGATATTATTACATCCTCCCACATTTATGAGCTCTTGTTGCATCTTTTCGTTCACTTTAATCTGAATCTATAATTTGATGTACAACAGACTTGAACCAACAGGAGGCTTCTGTACAAATGTTTTTTTTTCTTCTTCTGGCTTATTTTTCTGGTTTTAAGGCAGGATTCAGAGTTACAAGCGGTGTTGCAACTAACTGCACGTAAGTAAATGAGTGAATAACAAAATACTCAAATGATGAAAGTGCTTGGACTTTAAAGAATACTGAAGAGTGAACGTTACTCCATAGATATAGGCACATTTAAAAATGGTATTACTACAAAAAAACAAAAGGATTATCATTGCCCTGATTGAGTGACAAAGTAAAACTTATTTTTCTAATTTGTGTATCATAGAGCTCACATTTTTTTTTCACTGATGTCACCAATATAAAAGTCATATAGGAAAACATTTAACCCTCATTATTAGGTACCAAGTGTTTGTTAATCCTAAGTTACATTTCAAATCTTTGCAGACCAGGCCGCTTCCAACCATAAATTTACAATCAGATGTATGATTGTAATTTCTGTTGCCGGACCGAGCTGAGCTGAAACAAAGGGAACTCCAGCCTTTGTAACCCACTGCTGATCTCTCCATGAGACCGAGAGCTACACACAATCCTACACTCAGAACGCCAGCATCAGTGCTGCATTGTTTGAGAAGAATATATCTCTGAGGCTTTTTTCTTCATTGTCAATCACATATGATGACATCATGTTGGATGCTCGTACTAAATGTGGACAGCAATTTAAATATTAAGGCAAAATAACCCTTTTCTTTCTACTTCCATGATGAGCTGACATCTGCTGGCAATGGATTTCTTCACATGGACAAAAACAGCTCACCAATTAAGACCAGGCAGTACACCTCATGAGCACTGGGTGCTGCCCATGGGAATGCTTCAGAAAAATATGTCTTTTTAGTGAGAAGGTTTTTAGAGTGAAAAAAATATATTTGTCTTTAACTGTTATTCCTCCTTAGTGGAATCCAACAGAAATACAGAACAGGGAATAAACCTCCTTTGAAAAGGTGATTTGAGGAAAGTTTAAAACAACTGCAGTAAAAACATAAGCAACACAACTCTGACATTTAAGTACAGAAACACAATGAGAAATCTAACATAAAAAGTCCTGAAATGTTAGTACCTACATGGAATTAAATGTAAAAAAAAAAAAAAGAAACCGATACAACAGAGAGACACAGGACTGCCATCACGCCGAAAGGAAACAAAATCGGAATAACAGCATCTCGCGCAACATTCCTCCCAAAAGCATCCACTCTCATGAGGTTCAGAAACCTCAAGGACACCTCAGTACTTAAATAACAGCCTTAATATGTACACAGGGACTCTTCTGAAGAAAAGCACAACCACTTATAATAGCTGCGTTAAGAGGAAAAGGTCAGCACTCAAAAATATCAAGTCACACAACAGCAAACAGTTGTGACATGCAACCAAATTGTTGGCTGACAGAGTGGAATTTCTCTCTCTCTCTCTTACAACAGCTTTTAGCTCTTGTCTAATTGAAAGACAAGATTTAAAAGGCTGGCACAAGTAAGGACTGTGATTAAAAGAAAATTAGTACACTGAAATTCAGTCTATCATTGATTTTTAAAAAAAGGCACAAAGATGGAAAAAAAAAACTTCTAATACATAAGCAACATTTTGAAAAGACAACATTAAAACAAACTGTTATAAACATCAGTGAGTAAAAAAAAAACAAAAACAACACAATTACAAATAAAAGATTGCTGTGACGGTACAGTATGCATAATACAGGGATATTTGTGAAGGCCTATCAATGTTACTGTAAATGTCTCTTTTTCTGAAAAGCACAGTACTGTTCTGGTGCATTCACAGTGATCTCTTCTCAGATGAACTCCCCTCGGAAAGGAAGTGACTGAATGTTTTGCTGTTGCCAGCGGCAGCGCAGCCTGGCCAGCGGCGTGTCCCTTGGGTCTTCAAACTCGGAGAAGCCCAGCTGGTTGAGGATGTCATAAACCCCGGCTCTGGCAGCCACCTACCACAGAAACACACGAAATTTTAATGAAAAGGCACCACAGACAGCCAGTCCTTCATTTTTTTTTTCCCTCTGTGATGACCGCACAAACAGTGTGACCAACACTTATTCAGAGCTAAAACATGTTATCTGCTGGTTTCCTGCATGTGCAGCTGTTGCTGTGGAACAATAGGCGTCGGTTGCGGGTTTGGAAATGTCAGGAAGTGGTAGAAAAGGAATTTAGATTCTTTAGTTCAGTAAAAATATCAAAGCAAAATTGAAAAAAGACTCAATTTCAGGTACAACCAAAGGAATAAAATCATTTTTAAAAAGTCCTTATCAGCATTCAAAAGCATGAAAGCATACAGTATAACCCTCATGATGTCTTGCAGATTCAGCAGCCGAGGTTATTTTAACTTAAGAGATTTGCATAACAAACTGCTGACATGGAGTCAAAAACAATGAAATGTACTCAGCAGGAATTGCTGCATGATGGGAAACATAGCACCTGCTGCTACTTTAATTAAAAGTTGAGACGTATGATGATTCCAGCATGATTCTGCATCCACTCCGCTTTGGTGCTTGTCTGTTTTCACAGCATCAGGCACAAGTTTCTGCCGGGTATTGGTCATATAGCCCATTCAGAGCTCCCATGCAATGTGGCTGACATTACTTGAAAAACGAAGACTAAAAAACAGAATCATAACTTGAAATCATTCACATACAGCCAAAGAAATAAAAAGAAATTCATGATAACCAGTGAGTTTTTTTTTCTTCTTTTGTTTTAATAAGTATGACATGCTGCCCACAAGCTAAAACCAAAAAACTATAGTAAAAGTATCTTGTTTTTTTCCCCTTCAAATACAAAGCCAACTTGATGATTAACTGAGGTCTTGTGTATTTGCTGAGGCTATCCCATGTTAGTAATGGGCACTGTACCAAATCTTAAGATGGTGCCCAGCTTGAAACGAGCCTGCCATGTGGCTAATGAGGATTCTAATCTGTTCATATGGGACCAAAATAAAAATCAAAATGTTCTGCACATGCAATGCAGCCTGTGCAAGATCGCCTCATGAGCCCATCTCCTAAGCTTTGGGGCTGGTTAGTTAGGTTTGTAGATGAATGTGAATATACTGTACCATAACAAATTTGCCATCTTAATTGATGTGTATGTGACACCAAGTTACAGCAATTACACTTAAGAGTTTCAATGAAATTACACAGAATTGCCCATTTCTTTTTCTTTTTTTTTTTGGTACCATTTCTCTTCCAGTTATCCTAAAGCTGGTTGAGATGGAGCTCATTTTGAATCACTTACAGTTTGTCTGATACCAAGACAACGGAACAACTCTCTCATTTTACCAGCCACAGTCCCCCTAGAGAATTTATACACAATCTTCTATGTGTACCAGCGGAGCCATGAGGAAAATATTTATTCCATGAAAAGGAAAAAAATACATTGGAAAGCATTTTATTGCAAGCTACCATATGTAGTACAGACAAGAGGTAGGCAATTCAGAGTGCATGATTTCCACAGAGTTTATGTAAAAGGTGTTATTGTGATGTCATACATCAGCTTTGTGGACAACTGTTTTTATTGTTGGTTTTCAGGAAGCAGTGACAGATACTTTAAGTTGTCTTCAACATGACAAATAAGCCTTGATCTAATAAAGAGGGAACTTAAGCTGTTTACATTGCAGAATAATGATCTGTGGAGTGGACAGAACAACAGCTCCTCCTGCACATCTTTTAAGCAAGAATTTATCCCGTTTTTCTGAAACACTAAGCCTTGTTGGTTAGCTCACATCTCCTGGTTTGTTCGTGAACTGGATAACAGAGAAATATTTGAGCCTGGTTGTGAAAAACAAGTCTTGTTTCATTTTGAGTAAAACACTGATGTTTAGTGGACTGGAAGTACCAACTACCTCACTGTTATAACTTGGGTGAAGTAATGGAAGAGCCTTGGAGCAGCACCATGGAAATAGTCTCCAATTTATCTGTCTCTGAATCTTTAATGAATGAATTTCGCTGGAGAGATTTCCCTTGAGAGAGTTTAGTGTTCGTGTTAAGCTACAGGTCATGCTGAGTCATGGTCTGCTGTGTATGTCAAACACCACACGATTCATGGGGAACACCACGGACAACCAGAAACATCTGGACATAAAAGCAAACAATACGGCTGAGTCCAAACAACACTGGCAGACACACGCTCCTTTGGAACGAAAAAAAAAAAAAAAGAAAACTTCAGCTTGCTCGGTTTACTTTGCTAGAGATTCTTTACATGAAGCATAAAAGAGACAAAGCAAATCAAATTCAGTGGCATGTTCCCTTTTGTACATTAAAGACCATCAGTTTGGAAGCAACTGAAAGAAGAAGACATTTAGTGGGGGTAACATGACCGAAATCCCTGCCAGTTTAACCTCTCCCTCTTCCCAGGCGGTCACGGAGCCTGCAAATTTTGGACCGGGGAGGAATATGCAAGAGAAAAAGTTTAAACACAGGGGTAAATATGAGCACACTTCATGGTTGCACACTTTCATGCTAAACAAAAGTGGAAAAGTAGGATTTTTGGTTTGTGTTCTTAGGGCTGTGAGGAAATCCTGTAAGTGCTGTACAAGAAGCTTTTATAAATGGGCTGTCAGGTTAAATGCTGGGAAAGACATACGGGAACAATGAACAGAAATAATAGTACCCAGATATTCCTTTCACTAACAGTGATTATAGCTTAACTGGCCAACTTTAAGCAGAAATAAACAGAGTGTGGTCTGGATTATTTACAGTATTTGCTGACAACATACAGTCTTACATGAGATATCATGTATCATTAAACATTTGCTATAAAATTGCTTAAAATCTTTCTTTCAATGATTTGAATGAATAAATAATTATGAAACTAATCAATCTATTTAATGATGCATCTCTCAGCGCCTTTTCCCGAATGAATTCAGAGGAAGCTCTACAAGCTTTCTGATGGGAACAAATGACTTTGTGCAGGAGAACCATTAGTCAGTCTATGTGACTCTTTGGAGACACACTGGATTTGCACTATTAACTAGGGCAACCTGACTCATCCACTCCACAGCCGGCTGTCTAAATAAGAGATGTGTGAAAAATTGGAAAGAGTGAAAATGCGTGTTAAAGAGGCCTGAAAGAGGATGTTGGGGTGCTCAGATGGAGAGTGATTACATGCAGTCTCTCTGGAATCAGAGATTAGGGTGTTCACACTTGACTTTCTCCCCGAGCAATTCTAAAAAGAGCCCGAAACAGCAAAAAAGGGGAAAAAAATGAATCTCTTTGTATCCGATGTCAGATAAGTGGCCCTGAGAAGTTTGCTCTTTCACAGCGGATGCCAGCGCCCGCCAAGTTCGATTGACAGCATTTACAGCAGAATGGGTTTCACCACCAACACTTAGACCAGGCCAAGCATTGCATGTTTAATATTCCAAAATTATTTTTATTACCTTCCCTTCAAAAAGGCAAACGAGTCTGAAGCTCCCAAGATTTCCAATCATAGTTATGGCTGAGAGGACCATGGAAAACCTTCAGCTTCAGTACGTATGAGAAATACCACTCTGTAAAAGTCTCTTTCTTTTTACCTTCAACTTTTTTACAATTTCTTTGAATAAGTTCCTGGAATTAATCATTCTCTGCTCTACCTCCTGTCCAAAGCATGATCAATCCACTGATGTGATTTACAGTTGGAGACGGGTTCTTTTAATGAAAGCATACTTTTATTTTTCTGCATGCAGGACATGCTTTGCTCGCTGCAGCCAAAAAGTTCTATTTCAGCCTCATCAGTCTGCAGCACTTGTTTCCAAAATGCTTCACTTCACATTCAAAATGCATTAACTTTGTTTAGATGTCTTAATTTTGAGGCGAGGAAGTGAACAGATGAGTACTCCACCGCTCCATAGCCTGCTAGAAAATGTTGAAGGTCTTTAAGCAATTTCTTGTTTTAATTTGCCTTTCTAGCTGTAGTTCTCTCTGAAACTGTTTTTGACCTCAGCTGTTTTTTCATCATTTTTTTTAATTGTTAAATTACAACCTGAAGAAATTGATTCTTGAAACACTTTCCTGTGTTCTTGCAGCTGTCTCCTGTTACGTGGGCACCAGAATCCTGAAAAATCTCCTTTAAGGCACCCATGTCCTTTGATTGTTGGGACAAGATTTGGAGTGCTGAAGCTTTTGATCATCTGTGCTAATTATGGATGAAGCCATAATAAGGCAAATTAAGGTGTGAGCAAGTTATCTGAGAGCTTAGTTTTGTTGTGACGGTCATAGCAACCACAGAAAAGGACTTTTTGGTTCTAGCAGCCTTTATTTGATAGTGATAGACAGGAAATGGGGTCAGAGACAGCGGGGGAAGACATGCAGCAAAGGGGTCCAAGGGCGAGAATTGAACCTGGGCTGGCTCCACTGAGAACCAGTAGCCTCCACTAACAGGGGTTTATAAGGTAAATTCAGGTTAGGGTTAGTTATTCATTAATGATCTGACTTGATGAAATCAAAGTGTTGCTGTGGTTACAACAGCAACTGAAGGGAAATGCCCCATATAAGGAAAACAAAAGCAAATCTTTGCATCTGCACAGTGTAAAACAGATTAAAAAAAAACAAAAAAACAAATAAAAACCAATCTGATCTGCGGGGGTAAATCATGGCATCATGCTAACTTTGATGTGCTGTGTATGTGAAATGCCTTGTGGTAAAAAAAATATTTGTGTGTGACAGCAAGCAGAGCTGTTGGAAAGATGGTTTTCATGCTGCAATGAGGAGATCACAAACGCCAATACTCATTACGCGGCTGGAGCGGTGGTGGTGTTAGGAGGGGAAGGGGGTGTAGTGAGGCAGCAAGGAGGCACTGGTCTTTCCCACAGTCGGCTATCTCAAAGGCTGCACATACCATGCCGGTACAAGGGGACAGGGAGGCCTCTGTGCCACACATCAAAACAGCTGGAGTGACTGATAGGGTACCTCTCCTACAGGCATCTGTGGTATGCACTGTACACAAGTCCTGCCATTGTGTAAAGGCCAACATTTTGGATTAGCAAACATGGATTTTAATTCTAATAACTCTTCTGATGTTTCTGCTCTGATCTAACAACATGCTGTAATAATGTTTGGCACAATATTTTTTTCCAATGTGCACACAATGTGCCAGTAAGTGCCAATTACCTCAAGCACTTTGTGAATGCATATGCAGCACTGGCTGGTTAAAAGGGAAGCATATGAACACCATTCCTTCTGCAGTATGAAAGCACATCCAAAAAACAGCATCAAAACCATAAAGAATTGTCTTCAGCCACAAGAGGAACAAAAAGACCAGTAACGTGCCCCCAAAGCTCTGATGTCAGCACCACAGAATGAGCACTTCAAGAGATATGAGACACCGGGACAGCTAACCACAAAGTTGCTGTCTCAAGTTCTCCAAGATGCTTTGAACCTTTTGAAGAGAACAATGGAAACTGTATTCAAGTGTACCAAAGAGAATTGGTGCAATTAACACATTTAGACCAGATGCAGTATGTTTCAGGTCGCATTTGCTGTGCTCTCTCAATCAAAGTTTTCAAGGCAAACAAAATAGTTTTGGGTTGCAAACTCATAACCGAAACAGCAAAGTTGATAAATTATCATAAAAGCTGAATGCTCAACCTCCCAAATAGTATTTATTTCATATTCATAGTTTAGTTTAGATAAATGGGATTGATAATATATCCTGACATTACAGCACACTGGGTTGCCCCCCCCCAAAATAACTCATATCCTGCAGTGAAAACAACAAGAACACACAACAACTTCACAGAAGCAAACGAGGAAAATGTATCAAAGCTTGCATATCAACTGGCAAAGGCTGCAGCGCAGCATGAGTGGAACACTGTGCTCCAGCAGTTAGTGGCTATAGAAATCAAATTAGTCCACACATAAACACACATGCACACAGCCAATGCAGGATGCAGGACAGAATGTACCTCTCAGAGTTCACATGTTGTGTAACCATAGCTTTAAAAGCATGACCAGCGGTGGAGATGACCCCCGTCTGCAGCCTGCGGCCCTGCAGTTTGTCATTACCGATCCTGCTACGGTCACTGGTGATAGGCTAGTGATTGCACCCTGAGGTTGGGTGAGTCCAGATGGTTGGGTCACCACCACTTTTTGCTGCAACTGTTGTAGACAACACAGCACTGAAGTGGCTGCTGGGGATCGAATGTGTTCAATGTTTGGCTGCTTCTACGTATGAATGGCATCTGAGAGCAGCAGTCCATCTTTGCTGCCTATTTTTTTGAGTCCCTCAAGTACTCAGAAATCAACCAGAAAAAAAAAGTTTTAAAATTGACAGCTTAAGCCAAATTAAATGTTTGCCACAATAATCATTATCCCTCTTAAGGTTTAAACACATATTAATTTCATCTACATACAGGTACAGTGAAACAGAGTGACGTGCCAAACTGTTTATTTAAATGATACAGTATGTTAAAAAAAACATCTGGTGAACATACAAATCATGTTTAAGTTTAGTAAAAACAGGAACTTTCTGAGGTGGAAAAGCTCTTATCTGTTGATGTCATGCCAAGCATTGCATGCACAGAAAGCAAATTTACCGAAAACTGCACCGACTGTATTCTGAATGCAAAGAGACAAATGGGTGAGTTTGGGAGACACAGCTGAATTTTTTAAATTTTCTTTTTATTTCTTTAGATGTTATCACTGTTTCCATTCACTTACAGATCAGGGAACCCTAATACCACAATTCATTTAGCATGTGTTGACAGTAATACTGCGGCAGTTTACAGGAATGTGGTAATCTATTCATGTCATTTGACCTCATATAAAGGGAAGGCCAGCTGGCAAATGACTCATCTTCTTACCTTTTAATCGTTAACCACACTGTTGTGTGCTGTATAAACATGTTGGAAGCTCAGAAAAAAAAGACGTCAAGAAAAAGAAAAACTGTTAACACTGGTTTAAACATCCCACATGGACTTAATGGGTATGAAAAGCTTCCCACTGTGGATCCACATTGTTCAAGTGAAGAATGTTGTGGTAATTATGCTGACAAGTGTCCAACAGTCACAAAAGTTAG
Source organism: Atherinomorus stipes (assembly GCA_023101725.1). NCBI lineage: Eukaryota > Metazoa > Chordata > Actinopteri > Atheriniformes > Atherinidae > Atherinomorus > Atherinomorus stipes. The sequence goes on from JALJCO010004868.1 coordinate 751,135, forward strand.
ATATAATTTATGAAGCCACAAAAGTTTCTTTTTTTTTTTTAAAGATGCGCCAGCTGTGACAAAGTACTCATCTATTTTCATGTATATTCTCTCAACATCTAGTGCTGGTATCACAGGGATGATCTTGTCATCTGTGACAAGTTGTGGCAAGGATGTGCCCTCTGATGTCATGCCAGTAGCTGTTAATAATAAATCATAAGTCTCACTGGCAACATACACCAGTGTAAAACCCACTGCATGATGTTCAGCTACTTCATGCTCCACAATTTCTTTCTTTACAGCTGTTGTCAAAGTGAAAAGTAAAAATAAATGTTGATTCAGGAATGAGAGCACTAAAATTATTTGTTGCAAAAATAGAATTAGTGTTATGGAAAAGTGAAATCTGCTCAAAGATGGTATTTGATCCCCTTTTACATGTATATCTGTTTACCCAGACTTCATTTGCTTGCAGTACTACTGTACTACTACATTTCAGGATTAAAACGTACTTTGAGGACAAACATGCAGCAGAGTAATTTATTAAATACTCAAAATACTTAAAAGATTAATATCCAGCCCATTGCACATCAGAAACACATGCATCTAAATGTCTAAATTATATTTTCCACTCAGCTGATAACTGGCTATAATAAAAAGCCCTGGCTTATTTCATAAAGAGTTTCCAAATGGCAAATCAGGAGAGAGGAGTCGCAAGTTTATTGTTATGCTCTTGCTCAAATATGATCTCAGGTACTGATTCCAAACATTGTAATTGTAGTTACTAAATTAAAACACAAAGCTCAATTAAGTTAAGTTAAAATGTATTGAGGAATGATGGTTGTTGTAATAATGCATAATAACCTGCATCTTAAAAAAAACCTCTTGATAAGCTGCTGGCGAACAACAACCCCAGTCAAATTTGACTGAACTGTGACTGTATAAATTATACTAAAACATAAAGTGTATTTTTTGTGTTATCACTGTGGACCCCTGAGCAAGGTCCTTAACCCCACCAACTGCTCCCCGGGCTTTGAGTAGTAAGTAAAATGCAGAGCCCTAATTTCCCCTCGGGGATCTTACTAGTATAACAAAAAAAAAAAAAGTGCTAAAAGTGGCTGACCCATTTAAAATCAGGGCAAAAAACAATTTGGAGAAGAAGATAAAAGTGTTTATGCCTTCAAAAGCAGTTTCTGTGGAAGAGTCAAGTATGTAGACAGTATACAGTCTGTATTCACAAACTAAATACTGCTGAACAACAGATATTTTTAAGCTGAGTCACTTGTAGGGCTGACCGATACGACCTCAAATCACAATGTATTGAACATGTTGTCTTGATAACAATTAATTGGCAAATATTTCAGTATTGTTTTGTTTTCAGTCCTCAAAGCTTACTATAGTATTTGTTGCAAATACTTTTTTATAATAGAAGAGCAGCAAATATTGATTTTAAAATAAGTGAAATGAAACGCACACAGTTTAACTATACTGTATGTGTCATCTAATGAATATTTCTAAACATTGCTAAGAAGTAATTTAAATAGTTGACATGAGCAAGACTACGTCGATTAAAAAAAAAAAAAAGATTATGTCGATTAATTGTTCTGAATATCACTTTCAATTCAGTTTCAATTAATTATCCAGCCCCAGTCACTTGTGTGTTACAGGCTCAATCTACCATTCAGGTGTAGTTATCTTGTCACTATGAAGATATTGAAAATAATTTATTACCAATGCAATAAAAAAAATTAAAAATGAGAGAATTATATATTTGTTGGTCCGTGATGCTATCAAGTTATATATTTTACATCCAATTAAACAAACTTACTTTTCAAATAAGAGAATGGAAAGTGCTCATGTAAAAGTTTCATTTGCTAATTTTGCATGCTATTTTTATGTCCATTATTTGAAATAACAACCAAATCTATTACTGCATCTGATACTTAAGGGTTTCCCTGTTTTTAAGAAAGTTTGCTATAGCTAGAGAAAGCAGAAACAGAAGTAAACACAGTTTGCCACCTATATGATCAGAACGACTGCCTGTTTAATCTGATGATGCAGTGATTTCTGTATTTTCTGTTGCCAGTTTTATAGCACAATGTTTGTGCCCCTTGTGCACATGCCTGTATTTTCTCATGGCATAACTGGGCCATTAGAGTCACCCTGATGCACCACATATATTTGCTATTCATAACAGGAACAATGACTGTGCATATTTTTCTGACAATTGTTTTCACAGCAATTGTTCCAGACCATTTTGGAATTCTGCATTTTTTCTGTGAGTTTAATCCACCTCAAGAAGAACAAAGAAGAAAGAAAATTTCAGTGATTTTTGACATTCCATGGCTCTTGGATTTTTTTTGTCTCTTCCAGACCATCTCATCACTAATAAGAAAAGAAAATGGATGTCATGCAGCTCAAACATGACTTTGGATTATAGCACAAGTATGTCAAAATGTAAAATTTTACCATTTCTGATGACAATTTTTACGCCGAAGCTTGCTCTGTGTTAGGAAGGTAGGGATACACTACTTTAATTTTAATCATCTGAATCTGCAAAATGGAATTAAAACTCAGACAGCTCAAATATTTGATTAAAATTCAAGGCACACAAATGTAAATGAAAATTCCCAGTATTTAACTAAATTTCAGACTTTTTATGTGGGCTGGTATAATGGAAGAGACTGAAATGGTCATCTGATCTTTATCACTGTGGACCATAGGTTTTAACTGCAGTGTGCATATGTGCAACAAGCTGGGTACCACTTACTGACAACTCATTTGTTTGGAATCCACATAAACTCTCAACTTCACTGTAGGGGCACAGCTGGTCAAGCGATTAATATACCCACAAAAACACAGAGACGAGACATTACTGTTTAAAGTCCAGTGTGTAAATGAGCAGGCTTCAACAGAACCAGAACAGGCTTGTAAATTCCTGTATATATATATCTATATATATAGATATATATATATATGGTGTCTTTGACCACGCTTTTTTTTTTATTTTTTACTTTTTTAACATTATTATAAATCATGGACTCTTTCCAGTGTTTGTGCTCTTCTTTTTCATGTGGTTTAGGAAAAAAATGTGCCCACATCAATGCAGTAATACTGTGAGGGGAAGCGATTTAAAACATTAAAATACACAGTTAGTGAAAATTCTCCCCTCAGGTGGTATTAAAACATTCCAGAACAAAAAGGCACAACAATGGGGTGTCAACCCTTAACTGGCGAATACGTATGTGGAAACGGTGATGAAAATATGACACTTATGTCATCATCTTTCTTTTCTTTTTTTTTTTTAAAAGGGTATAGGAATTACTTCCACTGGTAATGTCACATGCTTACTGTCAGAATTGCAACCAGGTAACGTGGATTTATATCAAGAGGAAACTCTGCTGGAGAAAAGTGGAGCCCACTAAGTAATTTAAAAAAAATTGTAGTTCTCTCTTCCTCCGCTAGGGGCTGGCTCCAAAACAGAGAAAATCCCCAAAGACTCCCATGTCCCAACTTCACAGCAGAAATAAACATGTTCACAGCCCGGTACAAAAAATATTTTTAGGTTTAATAGGTCAAGTTTACCTTCATGTCAACTGTGATTTTTTTTATTTTTATAAATCATCTGTTTAGATGTTATTTAATCCTGAAATTACACATAATTAACAGTGTGTCCTTTTGATTACAGGCATCAGACTGCGTGCTGGTTTTAGCCGTGGTGGCCAATAGTTATCTCTCTGCTTGCTCCCAGGAAGGCCTCAGCCTATAGCAGAGTTGCACAACAGTGGTTTTAAGCTGGTTAACAGCAAGTCTTAGTATGCCTTACCTTTAGACCGCCTGTCTTCGTTCGTTCCTGTTCACTTCAGATTAGCTCGGTTAGCATTTAACTTAGCTGTCAATCATTCGCACAGCAGCTCAGAGCAGCCTTCTCTTTGTCCATTTTAGTATTTCCTGGGAGTGACAACACATGCAGCACGGCAAGATGGCGACAGTGGGAAACGCCCAACTGGCTTCTTTTTCAGCTTTTGTACATTTTTTTTACAGTCTTTGATTTAAATACAACCGTGTATCTGAGAGCAGCAGCAAACTCATTTAGCACAGATCCAGAAACCATAAAGTGAAACTTGACCTTTCCAATTTGGATCTCAGCAGAAAAACATGCAGAGGCATTTAGCAATTCAATAAAATTCTGTTTTGTGTTTTTTCTTAGTGTTTTGGGTCATTTGTCGGATCCAGGAATTTAGCAGGATGTATACTCTTTACGGGATGCTCATGGAAATAACTTTATGTGAGACAGATGCAGAACAGCATAGAAAGGAGTAGGACTGGGGCAAACATCCAGTACCTGTTCCATCCACAGAGTGAAGGAGCGCTGCCAGGAGTTTTTCTTCTCCAGATGCAGGTATGTGTTGAAGAGGATGAGGTAAATGTAGCGCTCCAGGAACTGCAAGCTCCTCAGCAACAGCTGCTGACACTCCTTCTCCGTCTTATCACCTTTAATCTAGAGAAAGAGGTAAACAGTTGGTGAATCAGCTGGATAAAATACACTGTCCCAATGTAGCAGCATGCATTAATGTCTCTAATTGCCTTGAACGTATACACTGTGTTTACATGAGGTTGGCCTGTCTGACATTTAAACTGCCTCAAGGACAAAGTGGTCTTTAAAGGCCTATTACCTGTGTTTGTGAACTCTGTGTTCTCTGAATTTGAGAGCATTACAGAAGTCTAAATAACTGAATAATTTATGTTTACCTGAGTTAAAAAAGACAAGCAATCAAGAGGCACGAGTTAAACGTTTCATTCAAGTAATCAGTGGGTCACGGCCCAGCAGATTTCACCCATTTTATTTATCAATCACTGTAAAAACAAAAGTGCGAGTGAGAGATTGTATAACTTTTTCAAGTTACATAACACTGTCATTTGTGTCTTCTAAATTTCTCCATAAAAAAAGAAAACTGGCGACATGAACTCAGACATGAATTTCAGTACAGCACCAACAAAACCTTGTTTCTCTTCCGCTTCTCTAAGGGAAGACATATGTTATCTTAAGTGCATGCAGAGCAGTAGCTGTGAGCTAATTTTATGACCATACAGTACAAGACAAAAAAAATTATTTGAAAATGCCCCCCCCCCCAAAAAAAAAAAAACAACAAAAAAAAACAAAAACAAAAACAACAAACAAATGTCATCTCTATACAGCTCATGCAATTTCTGCCACCATCTGTCAAGCTGTAAATCAAAGCGCTTATTTTTTTGTAAAAAGAATGGAAAAACTAACATTTTATATGTCATCCTTATGATCAAGGCGCACGATTTTGCTTTTATTTCACATTCCCACCACAATGAAATCTTAAAATGAAGGACTAAAGAAACACTTGGGGACGAAGTAAGCAAAAACAGGTCTTTACAGTATGTTATAAAGTTCCTGTTGAATCAAATGTTGTGTTTAAGTGTTAATATGTCATCTGTCTTACATATTACATTATGTACGTCATTATTAAACAAGTATTCTTATAAAAAAATGACATAAAAAAGAAAGTTGCAATCCTGTGGAAAAACCAATTAACAATGCTTATAAACTAGTCTGGACTTAATGCTGCACTAAGTTAGTGACCAGTGCCTGATCTGGCCACAGCAACTCACCATTCAGAGAAGAGTGGGCTTGCTGCGCTGGTGCATTTGTCGCTACATTCAGCTACTTTTCATACCCCTTCAGCAACTTCTTTAAAAGTGACGAGCAAAAACCGACAACTCCACCAACTTTATAATCAGACCATGACTACTTCAAAGAGCAGAATGCTTCCAATACTGCTTCCCGAGAGCAGGAGCTAGTTGTCTGCTGAGAGCGCTGTGAGATGTAGCACAGCCACAGTGCCACCAGCATGACAGAGCAGACAAAGTGAAGCAGCAGCTGCATGGCAGCTGAGACACATCTATCATGTAGAGAAAATGTTCAAGACATTCTGCCATTTCTTTTATTTTCTGAGTTATTAGTTATTAGTGCACAAGTAAACACAGCCGAAATCACTCCAAAGACATTGTCTTCAACTTAATTGGACAGAGGTTTTGTCACATGTTGCTGCGCTTTAAAGATCAAAATTTTATTAGGAATGGAGCAGCAGCTTTCCAATACTCCTAAAGAGACCCTAGCTGTACAAATAGTCCACTCCAGTCAAAGTTTCCAACTTATTTTGCTCTCCGACAAAAAAAAAAAAAATAAGAAGAGCTTTTTAAAGAACAATATACACAAGAACGGAGGAAAAAAATGTTAAGGGTTTCCACAGAGAAGTCATTAAAATGCCAATGAACCAACAGCACTTTTGCATCTGATTAATAGTTGATCACAGAATCCTATTCCCATTCTATTTAATGGGAAACATAAAATAGCATTTTTAATACCCTTTGATTAAGCAAATGTCTGTGATCGCAGTTATATGATTTCAAGCTGTGAGAAATGTGCTCACTCTTCTACAGGCAGAGCCATTTTCCTTTTCATTGCATTTCAAAAGTTGCCCTTTTATCCACCATTGGTCTGGTGAATGGCGACCATTTGACATTTGAAAGGAGTTCATTTGGGGAGCTGTCAAGCAAAATTGTCAGGAAACACACAATATTACCTGCAGCACAACCTAGTCTTCACAACAGCTGTTTACTCCCTGTGTATCTTGACAACTTTTAATGCCACTGCTTTTCAATAAACACTGTGGTTTCACGGTTGTTCTACTGATATTTACTAAATCATTCAATTTTTCGATGCAAACGCCATTGGTCAGCAGCAAAAGAACAGTGCAATTACCCAAAGTACAAGTTGTTACTATAATTCCCCTGATTGCAATTCACGAGACACGATAATAGTACTTTCACAGGATTAAGTAAGTGTCTCCAGCAGAGTGGAGAAAAACATCTTATAAACATCATAAGGCATAATAAATAAGGGGCATCATTCTGGATGAAAATAAACAGAAATTTCACTTATGCAACTGTTTATGCTTTCAACTAATCACTTTCTTAATATCCCAACAAATACACCAACAACAATGAACACTACACTTAAATGCCCCCCCATAAAAAAACAAGGTGAACACAACAGCATTATTACATGCTTCTCCTCACAATGTAATGTTAGCATTGGGGTTGCTCAATTACAGGTTGTGAGAAGCACCACAGTGAGGACAGACACGTTTTCATCTGTGTTGAGTCACTGACATGATGTCCTCTTCTTTCTGTTCGGATTGCTTGCATCCTTGGGCACTCTTGAGGCACAAAGAGATCTGTTCTGCCATCCAGCTGTGTGGTAAACTGAGGTGTGGACTGAAAACATGTCAGTCAGATTTGAGGGAAAACGAAACGCGGAGGCAAAGCGTAGCACAGCTCAAGTTCCTCTGAAACTTTGTCAAAGCAGATTTCATTTCAGGATGAGCAATTTAAGAGCTTGTGGGTTTTTAAGGACACAAAAGAGATGCAGAATAGCCAACTTACAGATCAGAGCAAAGATGTTTTGGGAGGAGTGCAAAGAACAATAAAGGTTTACAAAGTAGGTGGGCTAGAACTAATTTGAAATGTGCACAGCGCACCATAGTACAATCATTCCAGAGCTGAATGACGCAGCAGAGAAAGGGGGATGGATGGGGTTTCCTGTCCATTCCCAAACAGCTGTGGCTGGACTTGAGTTTTCCAAGCATCTGTCACAGAGTGGAGGAGAAACTACACCTAGGCAGACAATGGATGTGCTGTCTGCTGTCTATCATCTCTGCCAGCGCACAAAGATGAATGTAACACATGAACGCTGCTTTTTCTGGTTACTACAGTAGAAGGATGGGTGAGCACTAGTCAACCTGATTACCCTGTGTACCCTGCACCCCCAGGAGGCTTTCAACATTTCATCTCTTAGCCTGAAAATCCATTGTGTGGAAGCCTGGCAGCTCTCCGTGCACAAGCCACCGAGCTCTCTCACACACCGTAACCCACACATGAAAGAGATCAGTTCTCAGAGATTACATAATTCACACCTCCACGATCTGCTGAACTCTAAATCTGCGCCTGCCATCTGTCTGTCTGCATGGAGTGAACCATATGTGAGGTTGAGCGGCCTCTTGTGCACTCTCAGAAATTCCTTCAGAAAACAATGTCGGCTAAGCTGTACTACATTTTTGAGGTTCGGGACAATCCTGCTCTGAGATGATATGTATCCACTTGTCAGCGTTTTATTTCAAACCAAAAACCATCTCTTTCTTTTTCTATAAGAAACTAAACACCAAAGGGTCAGAACCCTTTTCAGTCGAGCCCTTTTAAAGATTAAAAGATAAAAAGGAAAACTTTAGACTGATTTTGCAAAACAGTGAAAAGGAGGAAAACAAAGTCAGAACCAAGAGCATCTTTTCAACTCGCCTGGTCTTTAAGGACAATAGTGGCGACTGGTAGGCCAGCCGCTGAGATGCAATAATGAACGTCTTGAGCTCTCCTCAGCCCTGAGTGTGAGGGGAGGCTGGCCAAGCACATACCATTGTTGAGAGTCCAGGAATGCTGGTTGGCTGAGAGGACCTCTGAGGGAGGACAATGTGAAAGTGGTTAAGAAATTTTATCACTGCACTCATGAGAATAGACAGCTTTCTGGTGACTGGAAAAGCCTTATCTGCTCCTCCTGGATATATAACCACTGCAGATTAAAAATGCTTTACTCGTTTATGTGATGTAATATTCAAGTTGGGATGTTTTGGAAATGTGTAATATGTAACACAATGTGCAAACGTAATGCTGTAGCCTTTTAGGAGAGTTATGCATTCCCGCATTGAGCTTGAAAATGTGCCCTGTAAATGCATGGGGCCTGGCATGAGAACTGTCAAAAGCCAAAACATACACGCAAGAAAAAATGAAGGCTGTGTGATAATAGAAAATACTGTAGGACATGCAACAACATGATTTGTGATGCATTAATAAACATTTGAATGATTAGTGCTAATCTCAGGTGTATGAAGGGCCGCATTCCATTTCTGCACTGCTCAGACAGCTAGTTGTAAAACATGCACAAAAGCCAAACTGCCCTGTTTCATACACCTTTGCTTGACCTGTTTCTCGTATAAATTTCTTTGCAATATTAACTCTAACCATATTGGCATTCTTTAAATGTGTAAGATTATCAACACGATATTTTCTCTATCTACACAATCATTCAGAGTTTTGATCAATTAGACTTCCCTGTCGTTATATTTGCCGGAGGATTTCACATTCTGGATGGTCAAAACTGAAGTATACAGTATGAGACATCTGATCAGAAATACAGGTAGATTAAAAAAGATGCCTGGATGTTTATGTGAGAAATGTGTGAACACAAAGGATTTCTAACCAAAGGTAAAAAAAAAAAATTTCTAAGAACCAAAAGCAATGACGACAGCAAAAAGTTGGCAAAGGCTGGTTGACAAACCATCTCAGGATGACAAATGAAGTGTGAAAAAAGGTACTGGTACATGACTGAAAACCAGCATGTGAAGTGTTCCCCTGTTTCTGGTTTTATGTTTTTCTTCTCCCTGTTTAGTATAAGAGCCGTGGGGACACAACGGGCATTGTTGCACCTTTAAATGGCAGAGATATAACAGCTGAATTGACTTTGATGCGAAAAGAAGAGTGATACACTATGGAATGATGTTGTTGTGTTGCACACCAGGCTCCTAATCCTGATTCCATCATGATACCTGCAAGCAAACACAAGCTGCCCTTCACTGTTTTTGTTTGGTTCACTGTATTCAAACAAAGAAGGCAAAGCAAGAAAGCTTTCTTTTGGCATTCAGAGCCAGTCTCAGAGAGGGATGATCAGTGATTGTATAAATCTTTTTTTTTATTTTTAACTCAAGTTCACATGCAAAAACTATTACAACATTAAATATCACCATTTAGAGGTAAATGCCAAAAGAAGACATATTCAATCATGCATTTCAAATGTTTTTTACTTCCCCTTTCAACTTAACATTAATTTCTATAGTTTGTAAGTAAATAACAGGGATAAAGAAATGGAAAACAGAAATGGCAACTAGACAGATGGTTCTCCTTATAAGCTCTGTGGGGAGCACAGATACTGTACACAACAGCATGGGGTTGTACAGTCATTAAACTCACTTACGTACAACCACATATTATTTATTACCACATCTAAATAAGCCACAAACCATTATTACTTATGCTGTAAGGCGCACAGACACACATACAGTACACACACAAAGTCAGCAGCAAAACAGCTCTAAGCTAAATGTAGCTTCTGAACAACAGATGTTTTGTTTCTAAAATACTCCAAGTGGACCCAAATATAACACTACTGCATCCACTCAACATAAAACACAAAGCTGCAGCTATCCTTTGGAAATGCTATTTGGTTTCGCAGACTGCTAAATTTTATAAGTGAATTTAGAGGTTCATAAAAATAATCCCAGCATTTTATAGTGCATATTTGTTTGTGAGTCACATCAACATGGAATTTAACAGACTTGGGCTGATGTGAGCTCCAGCAGATTTAAGCTTTAATCTTTTTCCCTTGTTAACTTCATCCTTTTTGAAAGCAAAAGTGCTTCAGGCAGGTTCAGTTCTGTGGAAACATCTCCTCCGGTGAAAATAAACCTACTTAATCTGTAACGTGTAAACAAAACAAATGCACTTGCTGTTTTCTGGGTGATATAATGCAACACTGGCCAACCATCTCAGCCTCGGTTTTTAGTCCAAGTATACTAAACCATGATTAGAATAAGTTTTGAAAATGTCCACTTTAAATAACACCTGCAGGTTTGTACCAATGTCTGAGAAGTAAAGTAAAATTTTATTTTTTATAGAACTTGCCAAGATAAAAAAAAAAAAAAAAAAAAAAAAACCTATGTGCTTCACAGAGAAATACAAGAAACAGGAGAGTATAAAACAACAAAAGCTAAGCAAATGCAAAAGAGATCAGAGTCCACAGACCTGAAGCTCAGATGAGGGGAGTTACAGAGAGGAGGAGCAGCTCCTGCAAAGCCTCTATCACCTTCAATCAGGATGTTCTATATAAAAGGGTTTTAGATTTTGCTAACAGAGGTCCCTGTGGAGGACTGGAAGGTCAGTCTGATCTTATTTTGTTGCCAGACGCTCAACACTTAAGGATGACTTAACAACCCTGAGTGTACATGTGTATTGCGTTAAATCGGTGATGAACCTCTTCCTTTTATACACATGAATACAGAAGCACAGATATGTCACAGTACTTAATGCTAGTGATTAATCAAAACACTGACATTCTGCACAGTGGGGTGTTAGAGGGCACTAAGATGTACATCTGTAACAATGGATCATCCTCAGTTGGTCTTCAAGGAAAAGACAAAAAGATTGACAGCACTGACACGCCACTGGTCAGTTCGTCTCACCTCCTCTTACCCCATTAACAAGTCAGTGATGAAAACATCAGTTTGAAACGGACTGCATTCTCTTATTAGATGTGTCACCTTGATGTCCATCTCTAAACCACCATTTACAGCCCTGAACATGCCAGAACTTCTCATTCAGCTGGGGGAAATCTATAATTGGATGTTTTCTTCAAGGTGCAAACATTAAGCAAGTCCACCTCCCTCAAACACTATGGAAACTTTAAGGTGAAAAATTTAGCGCTGAAATTTACTTTTGCAATAGATGAATATCAGTTAAACTCTTTCCTGTAACGTCCCTCTTTTTTCCTAGAGGGAGCTATGAAGTAAAATCCTGAATGGTGGTAGAGAGAGCCGTGGGTCATATCTTCTGTCAGCCCATACGGGTGAGTACTGAAGAGTACTGAAGTGAGAAGAGTGTATTATGGAGAGGTCCGTCTGTTTGACATATGGTGCCAATTACCAGCTGATGGGGTTGCAGAGGTAAAAAGGCCAGCCCTTATTGGCCCTTCCCACTCAAGTTTTTACAAACAGCTATTCATCAGATTCTACGAGAACACCTCCCACTCAAATCCTAAACCAAACTCCTGGAATGGACAGGAAGCCTACACATGACTGCATGCCGTTAGAGTCAACGGACAGCCATCTCATCGTCAAGCATACATGCTGATTTTGAGGTACCTTCGTTAAGTGGAGCCAAACCAAGGTCTGACAGAAATCTGACTTAATTCCACTTCATCCAGGCTGACTTTTTTTCTTATCAAAGCTAAAAACTTGGGTTTCTAAATTGTACCCATAGTGATAATAATAGGAGGCAGTTTTGGTGCAAAATATTCTTAAGGAAATTCAATGAATCCTGGGTAAATCTTATGCAACTGTGATGTGTTATATCATGACACATTTATCATGACACATTTAGCATGGGCAAAAATATTAAAATAAAATAAAAATCATCAGAAAAAAGAAAAGAAAGATGACATCATATAAATGATAGAAGACGTTCAAGTCAAGCATTTCATGGAAATGAGCGGCAGGCAGACCGACAGCAAAAAGCACATCCTGTAATTTCCTGCATCTTTACTGAATCCAAAGTAATTACTACTCAAAATTTTGCTGCAAATACTTCAGATAATTCCCATGATAGCGTTCCAAAGATCCCAAAACGCCTATCAATGGCTGTTAACACATGCGCATCCTTAAATGCAATTCTCTGGACTTTGTGAGGCTTTAGAAGTAAGTACATAAGAGGCTTTGTCATACTCAATATCAAAACTGATCCTCAGTCCTGAAATAAGATAAGATAAGATAAGACTTTATTATCTCACATTGGAGAAATTCACTGATACATCAGCTCTTCAAAAGATAAGAGGAAGGGGATTACATACATTCTAAGAAAGTACAAAGAAAAAAAATAAGACCATAGATGCTGCAGTTATTTAATAGGAGTCCTGAATATTGAAATTCTAATCTTACAGAAACTAGACTGTTGGGACGGATTAGTTTAGACTGGTTTGGGTCAGACAGATTCAAAATTGTGAAAATTCCTGGATGGATGGATGGATGGATCTTTGTCAAAGAAACAAAGCTGACCACCCATGAACAGGGACTTTGATGCTCGCTCTTGACATTCACATGGCCTCATCAGTGCACAACAGATCATATTATACCCCCCAAACCTCAGAAAAGTAAAATTTGTTGACATAACCCCATTAAAGCATGAAGAAATGTTGTTCATGGGGAAAAAAATTAAAAAATCTGACTTTTATTTAACAGAGAGATGACTTTTTAGAGTTCAATCAGTGAAAGGAAGGGGGACTGTACAGTAAGCATGTCACAGGCCGGCTAAAAGCCCATGCCAAGAATGAGGGGAGACAAGGTTTAGGCCAAACAAACTGCTTTTATTGTAAAAAAATAATAATGCTAAAAGTTAAACTATGATAACTAACATGCGGTGTGAATATGTAGGAATGATGGATGTGTGCGATATGAGTGTGAATGGTGATGTATGTGCACATATGACTGGGTGCAGAACCAAAAGCAAACCTGAAACAAAAGACAGAGGTCACCTAGAGGAGCAGAGAGGGAGAGTGTTAGGAGTAGTCATGCTTATATAGTGAGCCACAGGTGACTCAAATTTACAATGCTCACCTCTGATCAGCAGAGGGAACCTCCGCTGCAGATCAGAAGATCCGTGACAGTGGGTAAAGTAAATAAAAATATAAACACACGAGGCAATTAAGGCAAAACTTAAATGTAATTGTGGATCTGTTTGTGGCATTGACTGTGTAAAATGTTCAGCTATCATAATTAGAGCCTGACCGATATGGGATTTTTGAGGCCGATTCAGATTCTGATACTGGGGTTTTTAAAACACAATATCTAATATATTGGCTGATAGACGGCATCAGCTGATATATGCATGTATATACATACATATATCTACATATATATCTCAAATTCTTATAATAACCAAAATATGGGGCCAATAGTTTGCTCTAATCATAATTTACCAATTTCACATTTCTCACAATAACATTAATTCAATTCATCCAGTCAATATGGTGTCAGTTGCATAATGTGAACATTTCAGCTGAACTTGTGTTCTGGAATCACTGACCTGTTTTCCCATCCATGAGACAGATCAAAAGACACCTTGTTGCCAGTACAATGACTAAAAATACCTCCAACTGTGTCATAATTGTTTTTTTTTAAATCAAATTTGTCCATCTAAAAAAAACACATTTTGTGATCTCATTAATGGCATACAAATGACATCAGCAGCAAGTAAGAAAATATCATTATATTTTTTATTATAAATTAGCTCTCATAATCTAGAAGGCATTTTCCAGTGTAGTGCTGAGAAATCTTGTTTACAGATGTTTTTTGTTGCCATTTATTAATTTATTTTTTTCACATTTTCATGAAGTCATACTATTTTTTCTCCTACCCATCCTCCTTCTTTTACTAGTGAACGCTCCAATATGTCACCATGATTACATGCAACTACCACCTTCAGCATTCAGGAGTGTTCACCACCCAAATGCTGAAAAACCTGGATGAATGTATGGAAGTATTTCTTATATATTCCTTTGGGTTTCATATCTTTGCACACGCACTAGAATTTCTCTTCTTTAAAAAAAAAAAAACTGAACATCCACCCACCCGATCCAACTGACCTGCCAGGTTGGCCAGAAACAAAGCCATCAAAGTTATATATCATCTGGCCTTAAGTTGGAGAAGTGATCTTTATAGATCAAGATGGTGCCTGAAACTCATTTTTTAAAAGCGCAGAGAAGCCATGGAGCAGCCGGTGAGAGGAGGAGCCGAAGATGCCTTTATGTTAATGGTTTCTGCAGATTCTGATACTGTGTCTTTTTCCAGCCGTTCAGCCACACTGTGCTGATTAAATCATGACGTCAAAGCCGAGGTGGATTTTAAGGGAAAGCTGTGTCAATCCACACAAACTCTCTTGTATACAATCTATCCATCTAGATGAGAGCTTGAATATTTCTCACACTCGCAAGTGAAATTTTGGGGATATGATACACATCAGCAGTTTCAATCCAACTTTATTATTTTTACTCTAATTTCCACAGCAGTCACCAGCAATCAGACAAAGGTTAAGTGCTAAACTAAGCCTCAAAACTGTCTCTGAAACAAACACTAAATGTGATTTTAAGCCAATAGGCTGATCTCTTGGACAAAAGAATAAGCATAAATACTTGACATGTCTGCTGAGCTAAGATTATAAATGCCAGAGGAGGAGACAGAGCTCATCAACTTAGCCTACACACAGACTGGAATATCTGCCCACATTAACCACACATATTATGGTACATTCTGTACATGCACATGTCTGGCAACACAGCACATAAGACTCCCGCTTTGTATTAATCATTTACGGAGCTCTCAAGATACAAAAATATCTTGTGAATGCAAAAACCAACGAAGAGGCAGCGAAATGGTCATGTCAGCAAGTTACAGCTAATCAGTCAGTTAATATTTCCCAAACTCCCAGGAGTTCTTCACTTTAATTTGTAGTCTCTCGCCACAAATGGTATTCTATATAGAGGCTGGTTGGCAACCGAGGGCAAATGGGCCTAGATGTACTTAATGGAAATTGTCTTTTTTTTTTTTTCCTTTTTTTTTTAGGAAGCCACAAAGCTGTCAAGGTCATGTTGTTTGTTAACCCACACCAATGTGGTCAAACACATTGGTCCAAGAGGATATTATTTACTAACCTCAGTACAGAAGCTTGCATTGTTTTCACCTTGTAAGGACAGAATTCTACTGAAGATTTATGCATTTATTTACTTTGTTTTTCCCATCTTTAATATTCTTTCTTGGGTGAAGAGACTGTCCATGGTGTAGCCCACCTCATATCTGATAGCCTCTGGGATAACCAGGCGAGAGACTCAAAAGTTTTAAAAACCTAACTATAAAGAAACAGTGTTAAAAGATATCTGCTTCTGAACTGGTAAATCTATTGTTTTACCATGAATTTACAATATTATTACCTAATTTTGATTTACTTTTATGAAGTGTGTTTTTTATGCCTTTTTTCATGTGAAATGTGGCGAGCGAGGACTTAAGGGGGAGAAGATAAGCACAACTTCTGGATTATCTGTACTTCATTGACTTGCTACACAGGTTTTGTCTGGCTGGCTGACAAATAATACCTCTTAGTGACAGGATTTCCAATTCTAACATTTCTGCAATTTAGCTGTTTTTTTTTGTCATGCTCTCACACAGCATCAGCACAAATAAGAGGAACCTCTAAGCCATATGAAAACTTAATTATATGGATTACAGAGTCTGTGATGTGGGGGCTTTTTAAAAAAAAATTCAAAATCAAGTCTTATCCATAAACTTCTCAGTATGTACAAAATACAGTTTGTATACTCTGAGCTGGGTTTGTATAAGACCCAGATGACATTCATGTTTGGTTTTCTTCTTAAAGTTAGTATTGGCCTTTATTCCGTTGCATATGTAGCACAAAGTAGGCAGTATGGGCTGTAATTATTGAAGTGATTTCATTTTGGACTTATGAACCAGTTGCCACACTCCTCTGATTTGCTTTATTAAAATGTAATACAAATGTATTACAGCACTGTAACAAGTTGATCAACCATGTCTTTACAGCTTTTTTCCAGATTAGTGCTACAATTTCTGTCTGAATATTCAAATATAAGACACATGCTACTCTCGTATCACTGGCATGAGAGAGCTCACACTGGCACACACACAACAAACTGAGCACAAAATACCAAGTTTCCAAAAATAACAAAAAGCATAAAAAAGAAGTCCAATTTCCTGGTTGGGAACACAAGTAAGTGAGGCTTATCAATCCTAACCTCCCATGTATAAGTCATTTTCCAGGAAAGTAACTTATGATATGAACATAAAATTGTCCGTTTGTTATGTTTTGCTTCCCATCTGCCCCCCATTTTGGTTTCATGGTTTCCAAAGCTATCTGTGGATCAACAACATGTATGTACATATTCATGACACAGATATTAAGTCACTGATGACTGGAAAATAAGAATCTGTAAAAAAGAAAAACGACACTTAAACTGAGATAAAACCATGTCAAACTCAAGATGTAACAATCAACATACTGACTTGTTGAAGCAAATGTATTTCATCATCATTTTAGTTACATTGATGTTTTTTTAAAGGCCGACTCATTCGGTTGCTGTGAAAATCAGCACATATTAGAAAAGAAGTTTACAAATTTCAAAGTTCAGCAGCTGCCTTTGTTAATAGTAAATGAGTTTAAGCCAGAATTTAATGCCAGCATGTGAAATGTGTGCCATTAAAATGATTACTTTCAATAATAAAACAGTACAAAGAGAATATTTATTCTGAGCCGTCACAGTGTGAAAGAAAAATCCATTTGGCAAGACATGGACTGATAGCTACTTGCTAACTGTGTGAGTTGTTGTCTCTATGGGAGCAGTTATGGCGTCGTTAACACGAGTCATCTGCTGCACAACTGTCCTCACATATGAAACATGGCTTCCTTGCTGTGCCATTGTGCATGTGTAATTCCACCTCAACTCAGACTGGACTTCTGCATATCCCACATGGTTGGCATTTGAGTCACTTCACCACTGAGACTGTTCCCGACTTATTTATTGCCAGTAGCTAGCTAGTGTGGAAAAAGGTGAACCCTTTCCTGGTGAAATGATTTGGGGCTTTGGGGTGAATCTGACAGACTCCGTGACCACGGCTACTGGGAAAACACATCCTGAAACACTCTGGAGGCAGTTACTGTATCTGCGATTGCTTTTCCTTTTTTTTTTGGAGCAAAGTCAGGTTCACCGTTTGTGAATGTGAGCATGTGTGTTTGTGGAAACCTTTCTGGGAGATGGGGGCATACAGAAGGGTCAAAGCAAAGGGCAGGCCAGGTCAGGGACAAACCACCCTGGGATAGACTTAACACCACAACACCACAACTAGCAAGGAAGGAAGTGTGAGAGCTCAAGTTCTTCATTAAACTTTGATACCCTGCCTTACTTTCTGGTAAAACAGTAAAAAAAAAAAAAAAAAAAAAAAAAAAAACCAGTGGTAGGCAGCAATAGCTCCAAAATACAAAATGTTTTGCATTTCCATCCTCCTCAAAGTGGAGTCTTGCAGGATGTGATTTTACAAGAATGAAGGTTTTCTTTTCCTCTATAAACATTACCTTCAGGAAAGTTAGTCCACTAAGAAGGGGGGGGGATTGTGGGTGGGGAACTTGATAATAAAAAAAGGGGGGGGTAATGAAAAGGGGGGGGAAAAAAGGGGGGATGATGGACAAGGTCATTTTTTGCATCATATGCACTTTGAAAAAGAAAAAGAAAACCTGTGAAATGTTATAAAATAACTCAATAAACATGTTCAGCTCATTTGATCTGTCCAGATTTCCACCATACGTATCCCATCAAGCCCGCACTCTTTTTCTTACCGGACCATTCATCCCTGACATTGTTTTGCTGGAGGTTGCTTTCTAATCTTTCCCTGTCTTCCTCCTTGCACTCTTTAATCTTTGTTTTCAGCTGTTTTTTGTTGTCCTCAATAACACCCTATTACCCTTCCTGAAGTATGTCTTTTTTATGTTTAGCAGCTTTTTCAGCGGATCCAGGCCTTGTTGTTGGGAAAGTTTCTCACTGCTCTTGTGGAGGTGATGCTTTCCATACAGAAGCTAAAGGAATCTGTCAGACTATCAATCATGGTTTTGATGTCATCTCCATGAGGCTTACAGAAGACATTCCCATCTTTGACCTCAGTGCAGAGGTTTTCAGCATCATTTCACCAGGTTTTAATAGTCCGTTTGAATACTGGTTACAGCTAAAAAATGTGTGAGTGGGTGGAGATGAGGAAAATCATATCATGGTCTAATCTTTCAAAGGTAGGGCAGAGGAGTAGCACGCATTTCTTACACATGCATATAATAAAGCCAGGTTCTTTACTTCCTTTGTTTGAGCAGCTGACAAACTGTTGGAATGGTGGTGGCAGAGATGAAGACATTGTCAAAATCTCCAGAGATCATCAATGCACGAGGATGTTTCTCCTAAGCAACTACCAAATTGATGGCATCACAGGTCGCATCCGTAGAGATACCTGGTAAAATATAAACTGCTACCATGATAACACAAGTAAACTACCTTGGTAGATGATATGGAAACTCACAGATACTCGGTCTAAAGCCACAGTTTGTTGTCCTTAACGCACGCACCTTTCTGTTAAGTGACACCCTCAGTTGTTGACAAATCTTCAATACACTCAACCTCTGTAGGGGTTTTCCATTTTCTTTAATGCTTTGAACGACTCACTGCTTTAAAAGAGTGCAGGGACACATGAGAGATCTGGATACGTTCCTCGAGCCATGTCTTGGTGAATCACAGAATACTGCTTTCTGTGCACTAATTCCTTCTGTATCCTCCTTATCGATTCAAGCTTGTCCATTTTTTTAGCTAGCAATCTAACATTTCCCTTTAGAATAGCTGGAAAAATGATTCACATTTCCTCTGCTTTGCTCGCTGAGCTGCTGCTGCCCTGCACTTCTCCATTTCCCTTTTTAACTCGTGGGATGTCATGTGTCATTTCCCTTGTTTGGTTTCAGAGAGCATTATCAGTTGATCCCACTGGTAAGCAACCCTTTCGTTGCCATGGCCAGACATTATAAAAGATGTAGAAAAAGGTCCAATCACTTAAGTAATGCAGCCTCTAAACCAGAATGAATAAAATTGCTTTTAAAAATTAGCATGGCAATATATTATCTTAAGGACACATGAAAAACAAACACATAATGAGCTGACATCTACAAACTGATGCCTCCCAGCCACACATTCAAGAATGTTAATCAAAAAAATATTTAAATATAAAAGTGTCATATGCAGATTTACAGTGTTTTCACACATTCACAGTGTTATTTAAAGTGTGGCATAGCCCAGCTGTGGAGATAAGCCACTTTTAATGTCAATCCAAATCCTGATCAGATGCTGGATTTTATTTATCCTGGGTGCAAGTATGTACTCTGTTGCTTTTCTTTTCATAGGAATGAACTCCAAGTTTGAATAATAAAAAGGTAGCGAGAGGAGTATTGGCAAAATTCTGACAAAGACATGTGGATAAAAGCACTGTAAGTACACCTGAATGCATTCATGAGATTTTAATGTTTATGATAATGACACAAGCATTGTGGATAAAAAAAAAAAAAAAAAAAAAAAAAAGCTGAAGAGTTTTATTAATTATGGTAAAATCCTTGTTGTATTAGTGGTGAAAAGAGCAGGAGTAAAAATCACACTGCAATGCACAATATGCCTGGATGATGAGCATTTGCAACAAAGGGCAGTTCTCTTTACAGCCATCACTAATTTCAGAGCAACTGACTCATAAAGAAAATTCTACTTTTGTGCTGGAGCCCCTATACGACTGACTGCTAAGAAAAATATTGCACAAGCTGCTAAACAACAAAGCAGATCCTTTACATAAAGTTATTAAGCAACGAGGTATCTTCAGTCCAAGATTTATTCAGCTCACAATAAAGAGTGATACAAACAGTCATTTCTTACTACTCCAACAGACTTACACAATAATCTAATCTAATATCCTCTATCTATTTGTTCATCTTTTTACTTATTCATTGATTATTTGATCTTATCAAAACTGTAAATTATTCAGTATAGTGCAACTATGTGACCCTTTGAAAATAAGAACTACTCCATTTTATTCCACACATCTTGTTTAGTACTGATTTTTATCTAATTTAAACATTACCAAAAAAAAAAAAAAAAAAAAAAATCAAGGAATGTGATCTGGTGGACAAACAAAACAAAACTCAACAATATATCATGATTAATACTGCTTATAATTAAGATATAAGCAATACACACCATACAATTTAACAACCAAATAATGTTGAAGGTTCAGAGTAACAAAAATACAAATACCACAACTAAACTAAATGACTTACTAAACACCAGCTGACTTGCAGCAGCTGCAACATCCCCAAACCACCATCATTAAACACCCATAAACTTCTATGGGAGGCTTTATTTACCTCTATGTGCACTTTTCCATATGCACATAGCAACAACCATGTTTCACTGCTCAGTCCTCTGGACAGCTGGTCTGCACAGAGTCAATCAGCTGGTTGCACCTGCTGATATAGAAATAAGAGACTTTGCATGCAAACAGCAAAATGTTGCTGCTAGCTTATGCACAGTAAAAGTTTGAAATGATTAAAAAAAAAAAGCATCAAACATTAGCCTTCCGATTTTCTTCTCCCACCTTGTGCTGGATCTAAATAAGAGCCTTTTTTAAAAAAGCTGTGAGCTGAGACACACTTACGGTGAGAAGAAGCACCGTCTTTGGCTCAAGTGGGGTCATTTTCTTGCCAATGTTTGCCCACTATGTTACCAACTCCACTGTGTAACTACCCCACTTATGTCAAGTGGTCATCCTATTTGAGCAAAAAACTGCTCCCACTAACACTTTGAGCCAAAGAAGTGTTAGATATAAGGGAGACTGAGGTGGAATCCTGAAAACTAAGAGTCACAAAGAGGAAGTACTGTAGTTACTGCCACTTAATTTTCCACTTATAGTCTTTTTCTTCCCAATTCTTCTTTCTTTCTAATCCCTTGTTCTACCTTCCTATTAAAATCAGTCCTGCTGTCAGTGCTGCAAAAGTCTCCTCAACCTCCGTGAACTTGGAGCTCAAAGCCCCAGTTGCTCTGAGTCTTCTTTCCAAAAGACGTTCTCTACCTTTCCTCAAGAAAACCTGCTCGCAGCATTCTTCCCGCTCTGAAAATATTTTTCCACTGCCCCGTCCAAACCATGAGCGCCTTTCTTTGGACACACACACTCACACACAGAGGAAGCATGATTTGTAGCCCTCTCACTCTCACCACCTGGGTGGAAAAGCATCACATTTTCATACAGGAAGAGCGCTGTTACTCTCACCCAGCAAAAAGGATTAAGATCTGGGTTTCAGATTGTCACAGTCATAACGCTCGGACCGCTTTGCTTTCAAATGGCTCTTGAAAGAAAGGGTGAAAGCCATTGATTTTCAATGGTCACATTTTTTGTACTAAGTTACAGAGTGCATGCTGCTTAGGAATAAATCAGACAAGGCTATGTAATGCACAGCCTGTTGGTCTGCTGAGGGAACTGATGTCTTGGAAAGCCTGCCAAATAAAACAGCTTGCTGAAATGGAGTATCATCATAAGACAGACAGAAGGTGTTTGATAATGATTCAACAAAAGGATGCAGCAGTCAAACAAGAAAGAGGATGAAGAGATGCTAATGACTAGATGTGATAAGCTAAGAAATAAGTTTGATTTTTAACTTTTATAGATATCTAAAAGGCCACCACGGCTGACTGCTGCACAGGAGACAGAGAAGGAGGAGGAGGTAGTCCCATTATCATTTTGGCCCTAATATTGTATCAAATATCTGTAGCGTAGGGTCACACCTGGTCACACAAGTTTTTTTGTTTTTTTTTAGAGGAACCATCCACACCCCTCTGCTTTGAAAAGACAAAAAACAACAACAACAAAAAAAATCCATCTCCCTTCTCAGACCCCTTGGAGAGCTGGTGGAAAGCTTGTGTCTCAGTGTAAATATAGTTTCATGCTATCAAAGGCACATTTTCCAACCACTGCCAAGAGAGGGTAAGAGGGCACCCGCTCCGCTCCCCCCCCATTTTGCTAGTCTGCTGCTGCTTGCCGGTTGTAGCAACATCTGGCACTGTTTATCACCTGGCCTGCTGACGGGACAGGAAAAACTGCAGAGAAAACTGTGCCAACCTGAGGTCCACTGCAGCAGGTTTAAAAGACAACCAATTTATTTCTAGTTATTATAAAAGCATTACATAATAAATGATCGCAGAAATCTAATAAACACAAGCACAAATAAGAAATTTAGCACAACTAGCAAGTCTAGTGCATTAGGGAAGATGTCTAAAATGAACTAAGATGGCCCTCCGAATGCTTCCACAGGTGTTTACAAGTAAAAAATCTGTGATGTAAAAGTTTGCCGTCAAGATTTGCATGATTGTCCGACCTCTTGCATTTCTTGTCCTGAGAATTATCTTCCTAGAAAACATTTGGGTGCAAGCAGCAGTTAAAAGTGAGCCGTCAAGTTTCTTTAAAGCGAAACTGCTGATACCAACCAACTCTTCTCTATGGTCTAAGACAACTTTTAAAGTTATTACAATCCCACACTAGTCTTGCTTGCAATTCTCTTGCTTCCAATGTTTGCTCCAGTATGACAGCACCCAGTTTAATATCAGACCATCACTCAAAATGAATTTGTCTGGATTCCACGGATAACAACATTCTTCTTGGGCACATCCACTAAAAAAGCAGTTTTTCTTTTTGTTTTTAATGGTGGCAAGTTCTGTATATAATTCTACATAATTTCCCATTAAAAAATGGCCACAACAATGAGAACAATTTAATTATTACTCTCTTATTTTGGACGATGCATTCATAAATTAATTTTAAAAAAGAAGAAGAAATGCTTGTATCATACAAAGTACACCAGTGATTAGAAATTGAGCTGACAGTGAGCCTTTTTCTTGGACCCTGGCATCAGAAAGTGACAGGCAGAGAGAGAATATACGCAAAAGACAGGGTTCATAGGACAATGAGGCCCATTGATATGGTGGAGACAGGACTGGGTGCCTCCACTGTGCTGAGAACGGCTGACGGTGCGCAGAGGCACCACGATTAGTCTGCATTACAAATGGCTAAAACAGAGTCGTGATACTTCAGAGGCTGAAGAATCAGGAGAGACCTTAGCACTGCACCACAAACTGTATTTGTTCTCTTCATACCTTTTTAATCAAACTCAACATCAAAACTGCTAAAAAGGCCTTTCAGGAGCTGGGCAATCCAAGAATTTAAAAGACTTTACACTTGCACTTTTTTTCAACATTATGAAACATATTCATGAAAAAGCTCTTTATATCATTAGCAATTCACGGCATCTACCAAAATAAGCAGCATATAATAATGGCAAGATATGCATCATAACATTTTGACCATAAATCATGTAAAAAGCAAAGCCTAAAAACAGCCTTTATCCTTTCTTACTATTTTCATTCAATAGCAAAAAAGTTATTTTGCATTATAGTGATGATTGCTCTACAATCCTTCTCTATGCCTTGATACTAACAACACAGCTCCCTCTCATTCATGTCTCTGGAACTCAAACTGCAGCAGTAAAAACTAGCTCTTGGGGCCATCTATGGGACTTCACATGAAACTGCACCCAAAAACCATCTTCCATGAATCTTGTCAAAAGCAACTGACTCAAGTATTCTGTGTTTGTTCTTCCTCTGATATGATTTTACTTCCCGAGACAAACCTGATCAAAATTCAGCTACTGATGGAGAGTTGTTGCAACTATATGTACATATGAGAAGCCTTAATTCTGGGTGATGTTTAATTTCAGCTCTCACATTCAGAAGATTCCCAAGTCCAAACTTCAACCACCAATCCTAACCTAGAACTACACCTAAATCCAACTGACAGATCACTTTTTACTCAGAGCGGTTATTTTCTAAGTAAAATAGATGTTCTCTGTGCTGGAAACAGGTTAATGAAAACTGCAGGGAGTTGTGGTGTACCTGTCTGTAAGTGCTGATAATCATCTCTCTCAGATGATAGTGCATGGGCGTCATGGTCTCGCTGACAGAATCCAGCGCCAAGTCCACCTCCCTCTTCATTCTGTGGCCATCGGGGAGAAGACGAACCAGCTGCATCACAACCTGCACAACAGAAGTAACACATGCTCATTATCCAGCATGTTTCCAGCCAATCGCTTTACGAAATAGCAAAACATTTAACAAGCACTTCCCCGTGTCGACTTTTTGTAATGTGGTGGATACACTGAATTCTATTGATCAGATGGATTTCTGTCTTTGAAATGCTGCTGGCAGATGCACATCGGTTTCATTGATACATCTCTTCCCCAACACTTAATGCATCATGGTTCTTGAAACACTTTACAGCTGTTTCATGTTTAAAGGTTGTGGTAAAGCTGGCAGTCTAGTTTTCCATCTAATACTGGGCCACAGCAGCAGTGCATGAAGCACAGTGAGTTTCTTTCTTTTGAATATTTTTATATCATAAACTGTAGAATCATCTTTTATTTGGAGGATTTGGGGAGGGTTTTTTTTTTTTCCAAGAGAGATCAGCAAGTGATTACACATCTTACCCTCATCATAAAGTTGGGCCTGTTGTGTAAAGGTCTAAGTGTCCTTTAAGGTCATTTTTATAAAGATAAAAAAAAAAACATTAACCGTCAGTTCATTCACTCAGATACAGGTGACAATATGTTCTCGATGCATGGTTTACTATTTTTAAAACTTACATTTCATTTAAAATGCACAATAAAGAATAATTGCATAAATTTCCAACCTCACAACTCTCTGTTTCTGACTGGTTTTCATAGCATACTACATTCATTATGCACAATTCTGGAGCTGTTGCTGCTTTGCAACTTCCCAAAGCTAAGAAACTGCACTTAAAAAAACAAAAAAAACTTTTTTTTTTTCTTTTCAGCCCAAAGCATCACCTGAAATTGCCTTCTGTTTAACAGCATCATGTGTCCGCTATCAACAGTCTGGCAGTTTTGAACGCACACAATGTTTGACTCAGCAGAGAAACCCAGGAGGACATTCTCTGAGACAGCAAGGTAAAGAAAGAAAGCTACAGTGCAAGAGATACATACAGTAAGAGTCGATGTCAGGCTGACTTTTGCTGGCTAGAAGAGGCTCAGCAAAGAGAAAGGATGTAAGGTGGATCCTGAAAAAGCCTTCGTGAGGGGGCACCAAAGTACAAAAATCTGTCGAAGTTCAGAAGTGCAACTTTAAAACTGGAAATGTGTTAATAACAAGTTCTCTGAGGCCTTTTATTTAAATAATTTTAGTATATTTGACCAAACAGCACAATGAGGAAAACTTTGTAAATTTTAGTCAAATTATAAAATCAGGAACATAGACTTTTTTTACACTTCCACTTTTAAGCATTATGGATGTTCATTTATCTTCGTGGACCACTCATCTGCCCACTGTGTGCACAACTAGCAGGCAAACTTCTACTTACACCAAACCATAAAAAAATATCAATAATTAATTAATTCAACTTTTTTCCATTGCATTTTGGTAGGAGGCCTCTGTGTTGTTCATGGTCTTCCTCCAAACACACTTGCACACTTTGTCTAAACTGTTCAATTACATATTCCACAAAAAAAAAAATAAAAAGGAAAAATCTCACTTCTTCTATGGTAAACATTTAAAGTATGAATGATGCTGGCACTACTACGTTTGACTGCAGGAATGGTAACAACGCAGAGATGATCCATGCCTGGCTTCCTCCACACTTACTGATGTAAGTTGCAGCCAAATAGTTCAGTCTTTGCTTCATCGGATCAAAAGGTTTTGCTTGTCATAATATGAAAACTACTCAGGTTTCTTTTGGTAAATTCCCCGAGAGCAGTCATGTGGATTTTCATGAGGAATGGCTTCTTTCTGTTCACTCAGCCATAAAGGTCTGAAAGGAGGAGCTCTGCCCTGATGATTTCCCTTCTGTAAGATTCTTACATCTCCACAAAAGAACAATTTTGTCTGTAGTTGTAACTGACTTCTTAGATTCTGCAAAAATTGTCTGTTCAACTAACACTTATAGTCTTATATTCAACAAAAACTCATACACAAGGCAAAAGCAGAGTGTGTTAGATTATTAAATCATGTTTGAAAGTATATGTCTTTTATTTCTTCTTAAGTTACTAAATCCTGAAAATTAGTCATTTTACATGCATATTATGTTAAATTGTATCACTGCGACATTGTTTGAGATCACATTGTGTCTTTCACACCCAATTAAGCTTCAAAAATTTGTTTTAAGACCCTACAATACCAATTCACGCACAAAAATAAGCCGTTTTAATCTTAGGAAAAGAAACACTGAGCTAAAGAAGATTTACATAATAATCAAGCAAAGTAATCTGCCAATATAGCAAGATAACGACACTTAGCAAGACTTCCTGCAGATAATAATTCTAGGCTTTACACGAGAGAAAAGTCTTAAAACAAGTGGTGAAACACTCACTCCAAGTCCTTTAACAATTAGGGGAAGAAAAAAAAGCCTGTCAATGTCCCTTCAATGCAGTAGAGCAGGTTGTCCAATAATTGGAAGGTTGGTGGTTTGACTCCCACTTAATCCTGGTCATTCTATCCAGGAGTAACACACGTCACCCACCTTGATTCAGTTCTACAGATGCGGGCATGAAAAAGTTCCACCTTTTTCTGCCAGAAGTGGTGCAGTAATAGTGCACTATTGCTGCACTATCACTGGCTGAACGATTTGTCCCGCGAATACGTCATCACGCACGTTTGGTGTCCAAACTTGGCGTGTGGAAACGTCCTTGTTCCGGGCATTCATTTATGCTCAGAAATCATTTCCCCTGGGCACACAGGTGTTTCTCTGTGCAATTGAATTAGCAGACAAGTCGCTGGTAAGTGGCTGGTAAGTGGCTGGAAGTCAGCAGAAAGGGGAACTTTTTCATGCCTGCATCTGTATGAATATTTGGTGATGGTTTAAGAGGCTGTTGGCACAGACTGGTACATTTCTGTCAGTCTGTTCCAGCCACCACCAATGGAGTGAATAAATAATGGGATTGATGTGTAGTACTATAATGTAATGAGAGCAAGACTGCATGAAAGTAAAAGTACCTTTGTGTGTTTTGTAGATTTTCAACAAGCTTTTGATTGGATAAATAGAAATCTTTTGGTATTTAAGTTACTTAATTTAGGTACTGATGGCAGTTTTTATAAATCTGTTAAAACCCTGTACAAGGACCATGTAGCCTGTGTGGAAGTGAATGATATGAGAATGGGTTGGTTTCCTACTCCATTTGGTGTGAAACACCATAAAAGGACTTAAAATGAGTGTTTCATAACTCGTTCAAATCTATTTCTCACTTGTCCAAAACTTAAATACCCTACTTATTACACAAAATCTTACAAAGTTAAATTATCTTACCGCACTGGCTGAATATGTCACTTGAATAGAGTCTGAATCTTCTCAATTTCAGTGATTTTTTTTTTGCTTTTATTAAGTTAGCTAATATTTGTAGTTTGGCTAGGCAAATTTAGAGAGTCTGCATGTTGTTTCAAACATCTTCAATTTTAGAAAAATGGAAGCGGCTGTGTTTTGAGGGACATTGAATGGTGCAGAGGTATTTCTGGAGCCACATCTGTCCTTTACGCTTTACTATCTGCAGAACCACGGGCAATTCTCTTCACCCCGTGACCCTGTTTTCACCCATTTATAGGCTAGTTATGGGCACTGATCATTTGCTCTGACCTAATTAATGCATTGGCACGAATGTGTGTCAGCATGTTTATTTACAGTGTTGACCCAACAAAAATAGGGAACGTTTCCATCAACGTGCAACATGACGTTAAAATCACATCAGTGTCGCACTAAGCTGCAAACAAGTTGTTGATTTCTTGACGGCTGAACTAATTTAGATTCTGATTATAATACCAAGATGACGCAGAAGATAAAGAGGTGAGAAAGCCAATCAACAGGATTAAAGATGAGACCGGGCCTGCAGGCAGAACCTTGTTCTCTTATGCCGTGTGGTTCAGATACTATCTCTGCAAGTTTGCATTAAACCTTTGCACATAATCTTTATTATCAAGGAAACAGAAGGTGCAGCTTTCACTTCTGCAACATTTCTACTTAGATGGATTCTGCTGCAAGTTGCAAGCCGGGATCCACATTTCAGTTAATTTAGCATCAGTCAAATTTACCATTTCATTACTTACTGAAGTTTATAAACAAAGAGGCTATCTGAATGTGCGGGGCTGTTTTACATCACAGGGTGTGATAAACTTGCATTCAAAAGGTTTTAGAGCAACATATTTATGCAAGCTAACTTTTTGGTGTGAATTTGCTATCAGGATTAAAAATTAGGCTCAGGTCGCAACAGGATTTTAGGCAAATTGAGTTTTGGACTTTTTTTTTTTTTAAACTGACATTTTTTCTGATGGAGATTTGCCCTTGTTCTTGGGATCCCTGTCCTGCTGCATGACTCAGTGTCAGACAGATGGCTGCTGAACAGATGGCTTCACATATCAGTCTAGAAAACTAGATTTCATGGTCAGTTCAATGACTGCAAGGTGCCAACCTCCTGGCCTTCTCCTGGCAAACCATCTGTACGAGCCATACTTGTTCAATGCTTCTCTGATTGTACTCATATGAACTTTAACATTTAACATCCTAATTGATGCAACTAGAGTTGGAGATGTAGCTCTGGGGTCTTTTAAATTTCTCTGAGCATTGTGGGATTTGACCTTGAGGTGAACTGTGTGAGATGACTAACTTGTCAATAATCTTTCTCACTGTGGAATGATGTGCTCCAAATTGGAAATTGTTTTATAACCTTTGCCAGATTAAGAGGTTGGATGGTCAGGACCAGATTTTTCTTTCTTTTTTTATAAAGCCTCAGAAATAAAAGTGGGCATCTCATATTACATCCAACATTTATAAATCCATCCATCCACTGGCTATATCTGTTTAACTGGAGGGCCAAAGCTGAAGCGCATCCCAGCAGCTAGCAAGTTAGCTGGAGTAGACCCTGAGGAGTTCACTGGTCCATCAGGAGTTGAACACACTGAGATAAACTACTCATGCTAACTCCTATGGAGAATTTAGAAATATCAATTAACAGAACATCCTTGTTTTTTTGGACTGTGGATGGAAGCCAGGATAACTCACACATGCAAAGGTAAAGCACAAAAACTCCATACAGAAAGGCCTCAGGCGAGGTTAAAAGTAGAAACTTTTTGCTGAGGCAACACAGATCTGCACGTTCTCCCCAACTAAAAAAAAAAAAATCAACATTGTAATGCATAAGTTTCCTGTTTGGGTAAAACCGATGAATAATCTATTCAGTTTTTAGTCTCTACCTGTTGTCATTTAAATTTCTGTAACTAAAATGTAAAAAAGTAAAAAAACTAAAACAGCTTTAATCATAATTTCTCCATCAAGTAATGCTTCAGACCTCACAGACATAGCAACATCTCTCTATTTTCTTTCTTCCATGGTAGTTCAGGGAATGAGGATGGCAACATCACAGACGCTTAAGAAGCTGAATTGGAGGCAGACAAGGTTACCGTGGTGACCGCTCCATGTAACCCAGAAACTCCGGTGGCCACACTGCTGTGATTGGCATGCCGTATTGTGCTCCTGCAGAGCGCGGCCTCTTTCTGTGTGCTCATGTTTACAGTGCTGAGACACAGCCAGCAGGTTCCAACCACTATTTCATTGTCCCAACTCTGAATTAAGGGAGGGGGAAAAAAAACTGCCAGCAGCTCCTATTCATAGGCGCTATTCAGTTCAGAGGAGAAAAGCTTTGGCTTCTATATTCATCACTGATTTCAATCAGAGGTGCCAGTTTAGAGAAATGAAAACAGGCAGTGCTGCACTTATTTCTGATTATGTTTTGTTGCGCTGCTTAAAAAGTTGCTTCAGTAAAACTAACAAAAAAACTCTGCTGAACAAATAGTGCCAGTAACAGAAGGAAATATTTTTTATGCAAAGAAAGTGTTGGGAAGTGGCAGCACTGTCTGTGTCCATAATACATATAATGCAAAACTAAACAGTAATTCCATAATATGTCAGGAAAAAACATTACAGGGCTGACACAGAATTAACGAAGCTAAAACCAGTGAGCTCCATAGCTTAAAACAGGAGTGCCCAAGTCCAGTCCTTGAGAACTACAGTACTATCCTGCAACTTTTACAGCATACTCTCACCTACACACCTGAATGAAATGGCTGTATCCCAGCATGCATGTCACACAGCTCTGCAGAGGCATGGTAACGAGCCATTCATTTGATTCAGGTGTGTTGGTGAAGGTATGCTGTAAAAGTTGTAGGATAGTAGTTCTCAGGGACTGGACTTGGGCACCCCTGGCTTAAAACATACAATGTATGCGTAATTTATCTGAGCCTGGATTGTCAGTTTACTTTTTTTTTTTTATTTGTTTTAACAGCATTTCTGGTTTCCAAATTGGAATTGTTATAAATGAAAACTGAACGAATTAAATCAGAATCTTCATTTTCTTTCATTGAAAGAAAAAAAGAAACATAAACAAGTGGAATAGTAGCCACCCGTTGTTTATATAGCTCTATGTGCTTAGTTTTTTAATTGTCAGTATTTGTACATAATTGAAATATTGATATCAATCTTTTTAGACCGGGGGGCATAATGTAATTATTCAAACAAACCGTGATAGGAAGTTTTTTTTTTTAATGTATACATACCTCAAATTCTCCTTTTGTGTACTTGGCATCGGGAACACTAACAATTTCATCATCAGCAAACTCAGGAAAACCCTGAAGAGCGAAGTCAAGTTTTATTGAAAATGCACTTAAAGACTGTTATCCTTTAAAATCACACAGAACCATTAAAAATGTTGCTTACATTGAAGTGCCAGAGAGTCAAAAGAGCGACAACCATGGCTGTCGTGGTCCTGCCTTTGCCATTAGAGCAATTAAAGACAAAGGCAGAGTGGGAGTCCTCTGCCAAAGCACTCTTCATAGCCTCCAAAAGTTTGTCGAAATCCTAACAAAAATCACACTCACAGAATTAATGGAAAACAGTATGCAATCTCGACAATAATATTTTTCCAATAATCCAGTTTTCAACCTGGTTTTGCATGTATTTTACCCAACATAAGAATCAAATGAAAAAAAAAAAAAAAAAAAAAAAAAAAGAATCAAATGAACTGTATATTAAACTAGCTAGATAAAAACTTGTCTAAGCCTAGACAAAAATTAAACTAATTACATTAATTAATGAATAACAACAAGAAAAAAGTTCAAGTAATAATAACATTAATAAAAAAATAATTAAAAATGACTTAATTTGCCCATTATTGCGAGCCAATGACTCTTCTGTAAAACAGTACTGTTATTGACCACTAGAGGGAGCACAAGGCTGCACATTATCAGCTCAATGCAAAACGCCTACAACTGAAGCTCTTTCTGCTTTAAGTGTCTGGATGTTTTTTCTATGGGTGTGTGGGTGCAGCCTTCTATGTCATTACCTCCTCCCTGGGTGCACTACAGTCTGGCAGTGGGATGCGTTTATACACAAGCCCCTGGTGGGAGCTTTTGTGCTGGTTGAAGATCTCCTGAACTGTGGAGCAGCTTTTAAACATCTTCATCTGTTTCTCCTGCTCCAGCGTCACCTCCAGCCATTTCTGAGCTCGTAGAAGCTCCTCCTTCAGGGACATCTCTAATTTCTACAGACCAAGAGGACATTTAGGACCACTTTCATTTTTACAGTTTAAAGCTAAAGCAATCTTTTTCAGGCAAGCGTTGTTATGACAGCCATAAAGAGAGCCAAAAACATAATTTTTCTTCTACCTCTAGCAGCTGTGGGTCACATGTAGGGATAGAGATGTGCTGGTCAAGGCATGAGGGTTCCCTTGGAGAAAAAATCTGTCCATTTCCTTCAAGCACCAACTCCTCCTGGAGGTTGACCCACAACACGTGGCTATGCTTCCTCTTTTCATCTGTCAGATGGGCCAAAACTGCTCCAGTAGCCTGCACAGAGCACGTTGATGATTAGGGCACAGAGCTGGAAATCCAGCCAATGCATGTGAGTCTCCATAAAATAACCGTGAGTCATTCCTCAGAGTCTGGACCCATGAATATTCCTGAGTGCATATTGATAAATTGTCAGTTTAATGTAGAAATAATGACGGGGATATGGAAAACTAGTCTTTTACAAATCAAACTAATAATTACACTAAAATTGCTGGGAAACCCAGTAATTATAGTCCCTGTATTCTGTCAAGATGGAAGCTGCTGTGGATTGAAAGGAAAAAAAATGCAAGTGGAAATCTTTCATCCTCCTTTAAAATCGGTCAGTCATATTTTGGTCTTTAGTATTTTCTCAGTGGCAAATCAATAAGAGCATTAGTGTTAATTTGATGAAATAACCAATGGCTGTGCTGCACCTCTGATGTAGGCTGAGCCATTCCATAAACAGGCATCTTGGGCACTCGTCTGAAGTTGGCCGCCTTCATCTCTTTGACTGTGCTGAGCACGTCGGGAGCCAAGTACTCATCAGCAACCTGCTCAGACACAAGCAGTTATGCATTAATCATAACATGTAATGTGCATCACAAGTTAAGATTCAGATAAGAGCTCAGGAGGTGAAGTGGATGGGGCTCATACTGGTACCTAGCTTGGGAAAAAATGGAACGTGGCAGCATCCATTTACATGATTATGTAAAAAATTTTTAAAAATCTAAGATTTTAAACATATTTCAAGGTGTATCTGTATAAAAACATCAGAAAATGTATTTGAATAGTCTTCGGCTCTAGCAACAAATTAACATGTGTTCATCATGACAATGAATATTGTGGAAATACTGGGTTCTGTACTGTTATTTTTCTGAGGCAAGGTGATTGACAGCTCCATCAGTGTTGGTGACAATCACTACGTTTACATGCAGCCAATAACCCTTTCATAACCGGAATATTAGCAATAACCCAGTTGCGCACAGCCACATAAAAACTGGCAAAAACCCGAATATTCTCATTTTCGGGTTTTTAAAGGGACTTGAGGCAGGAATTTGAAAATAAACAAACATGAATGTCCCTTTTTTCATACTAATGGGTGATGAAGCGCTAAATACAAAAATAACATTTCCACCCATGTTTCTCTCCCTTGCCTTGAACAGGCTGTGTGCTGCAAAATGCGCTGCAATTCGGAGTCCGAATTTCCCGCGCTGCCCTGCGGACATGACGTCAAATGACGCTACATCCGCAGTTTTGATGCAGGAAAAGACGGTCACGTTAAATAAAAACACCATAAGCGATAGTTATGGATTATTCTGCCGTCATAATACGATCTAGATCAACTGAAAGACCACTACAAAGTATAACTACGGAGAGAAAGGTGAGTAAACAGCATCATAGCTTCAGTTTGTGCACGCTCCCGTGACGGCTTGGCTCGTGGCTGCAGCTACCTGAAGCGCCAATTGCGGCAGTCGCGAGTTTCGTTTCTTAATCTTGCCTCAAGTCCCTTTAAAAACCCAAATATTACCCCTGGGTTACTCCTTTTCTAACCGGAATATTTGGTCATGTAAACGCTTATTGGAATATCTCCATTGAAAGGAATATATTTAATTGTGTTCTGCACATGTTTTATCTGCCAGGATTCTTGGTCTTTTGATAAAACTACAGGGAGCGATCAGACTGTGCTCTGCACAGCTTGCTAGTTTATATATCACCATGGCAACACGCATCCCGAGAGGAGCTGGTGTGTAAATTGTTACTTCGCGGGGCTCCATCACTCATCTGGCAAAGTTTGGTGAAGGCGTGACAGGAAAATTCACTGATTCCAGCCGGAGTCAGTAACTTCATCATTACGTTTCCACCAGTCCTGACTGAGACCTTCATCCTACTGTCCAGGGGCCTCTGGTGGAACAGAAAGCGTGGATGTGCACAGCTCCAGCTCCGAGCTGCATTTCCAGCACACGTTCTCTCCTTCTATGACCCGTCAAGTAGCTACTGCTGGTGGGTCAGTCCCAGCATAGCAGCGCAGGAAAAGGGCTGCTGTCGGCTCCGGACTGCAGTCAAGCCAACCGGCGTTATTTTGGCTGTAACTCTGAAACTTGGCTGGCTTGACCGCAGTGGCTCCGGATGGTTATGGAGAGTATTTTGTTTCTTTATCGTTTAATCAAATAAAATAGATTTGAAACCAAAACAGAAATTTGAGAGCAAAAAAAGGTGAGTGGCAATCAAAAAATATTTTTTGAGATCAAAGCAAAACAGGTTGCAGTTGAAAAATAAAAATATGAAACGGCATATTTCTTCAACTTTAACCAAAAATAATGTTTGAAATTAAAAACAAAACTCTCCATTGATGGTTCATTATCCCCCATCATCATGACGTTTTCCGTGTGTCGCAGATTGGGTTGGGATATTCCAATTGATTTCAGTAATCATGTATACAGGAGTAACTCTGTCTGCTCACGCATGTAAACGGGTTATTCCTAATCTTTGAGAAACCGGAATATTTACCTTAACCCGAATTTTGATGGTATGTAAACGTAGTCAATGACCGATGATGTTTGCGCTGTGCAACACAAAAAAATGGTTCGAGAGCACTCGTTGAATTGAGTGACAATACAAAGTGAAGTTAAAGAATTTCAGTGCAAAACAGAGAAGCCATATTTTGGGATGGATTTGGGGATTTTGGTCAGAAATATCATCAGAAACATCTAAACACAGGTAACATCAAAACTTTGTTGCTGGATGAGAAAAAACAGATGCAAGTTTGGGGAAGTAATGGATATAAAACATCTTCTATAAGGGATCAATTTAGGGCGCATTCACAAAGCTTTTTTGATTCGAATCAGAGTCCGTTTGCTCGGAAAGTCCGCTTCGTTTAGGGGAATTGTGAATGCGCAACCGGACTCTGATCCGGAACAAACAACCAGACTCGGTCTGCCTGCAAACACAGGTCTCAGTCCGATTCAAGTGAACCAAAGACTGGAAGTGGACTACAAATTGCATTGGAATTGTGGGTAAAATGTTGGATAACGTGGGTAAACGCTACGACAATAAATACATATGTGGGACTGCAGTAACTATAAAGATGGCTCATGGTCAGACGTGGAGTTGCAAGGAAGTAAAAGCTTTAATCGATACTTGATCTGATCAAGGTTATAATAGTTTTGGATTTTTTGTTTCAGTTTTTATTTCGTATTGACTTTTTGTTTTTCAATTCAGTTAATTTTAGTTAGTTTTTTGAGCAGATTTGCTAGTTTTTATTAGTTTCTATTTTTATTTCAGTAACTATTTCTAATGCCTTTTAAGGCATTACTTATACCAAACAGTCTCTAACTCCCATTAAACAAAGCTGGTACTGCAGTTTTAAAGTTCAGAGGGTTTTCACTTCACACACATTGTTTTGTCGATTCAGGGACACCTTAGTTAAAATGGTAGAACAAATATGGCAGCTTCCACCACCCAGCAAGTAGATATAAATGACTCATTCTAAGAAAATAAACATGTAACAGTTTTTCTAGTGAAGCGACTGCACATCAATAGAAACACAGTTTTGAATTATACATCACATTTTTCTGCCCATTGACCTTTGATCTTTTACATATTATACCTTTAAGATACACAAATCATATGGAGAAAAAGATAATAAAAAATGCTAAGCTTTGTGTGAGTGCCCCTGATTCCTTTACCAAGACACGAGCTCCTCTGGTGACCAGCTCGGCCGGAGCCGACAGCTCTGACAGATCCATGCAGGCCAGTAATCTGTACAGCCAGGCGTGGCCGCACATCCACTGACTGAAGTTAGACACAAAGGCAAGAGGATACTGCAAAACACAACAGAGTGTTTTCACCACCTGACCGTCTTCATGGCATCAGTAAAGACATTTACAAAGAAAGAAAAAACAGTACCTGTTCATGAAGGTAGGCATTAAATACTATTAAATAGAAGTAGCACTCCAAGCTCTGCATGGTTCTGTTGAGAAAGTAGTCTTTGGTACTGCTTCCCTACGAGACAAACAAGTCTGATTACCTCTTCATTGTTGCAGCATC
This sequence comes from Atherinomorus stipes, assembly GCA_023101725.1. NCBI lineage: Eukaryota > Metazoa > Chordata > Actinopteri > Atheriniformes > Atherinidae > Atherinomorus > Atherinomorus stipes. Next base: position 787,634 of record JALJCO010004868.1, read on the forward strand.
TGTGAAGTGTTTTCTTCAGCAAAACATTTCAACCTCTATTTTCCCGACTGATAGGGGAAAAAAAATCAATTCACTTGAGGGTCCTCATTGATAAGGACATCATCAACATTATCCTTTGACTGAGCTTTCACTCTGAGGTTTTTTAAGCACAAATTGAGTAGCAACAGCTGCTGGAAATGTTGATGGCATAAGGTGCTGCCTTTGAAGAGAAATTCAAAGCTGCTGCCATCAGCTAAGACAAAGGATCGTCACTAACCTGAATTTGATAATCTTCTCCGATCCCTTCCAGCTTACGCTTGTTCTCGTACATTGCTTCTTTTATGTTGTGCATTTCTGAGCACAGGCTAATAGCCTGGTCAACCTGCCGAGGAAATAAATCAGTATTAGTGGAAGATCCCATCAATACATTTCTGAAGAGACTTTTGCATTATTTAGTTTATTTTGTCCATAATCAGCTGTACCTCTTCCATGACCTGCTGACCATTAGGGAGCTTATTGATCAGAGAGTGGATGACCTGGAATAGTGGTCTGGGCTCTGAAGGGGGTTTCTCCTCAACCCTGCAACACAAAACAAATGTATAACCTCACATTCCAAACATTTTCCATTTCCTATTTGCTGCTGAGCTCTTACTGGGGTGGAAGTTGTGAATTCCCCCTAAGGCGATTCATGACCAGTGTGCCCAGGATCATGGCGAGGTTGGTGCGACCGACGCCCACCTGGCAGCTGAAGAGCAGCGTAGGCAGCTGCTGGGATGCGTCGTGGCCCAGAGACAAGCTGGGGCTCTCCTGGAAAGCAGAGCACATCAGAGAAGAGCGTTACAATGATGGCAGATGATAAAGAGAAAGTTATTTTATAACTGAAGTGAAATGGCATGATTACAACATGATTTTCAGCAACAAGCAGATTCCAAAAGGTCAGATTTGACTTTTTGTTATTAAAAAAAGAAAAGAAAAAAGTATTAAGCAAAGTTTAAATCAATGCCCAATGGATCATTATGTTTAACATGTTGGAAACAAATGTGTCCGATTTACAAAAAGTCTGACTGAAAAGAAAGAGTGTGGTGTTAAAAGCTCTGATCCACACACTGTTTAAAAAAAGAAGCCACTTTCCAACCACAGGGAACTGGACCAGCTGCTCCAAGGGAGTCCAAAAAAGGGCAAAATGAGGCAGAGAGAACATCCTGTGTGAATGAAGGGCAGGACGCAAACCAGACAAAGCAGATGACAAAGTGACAACGGACTCTTTTCTTTTTTTTTTCCTTAAACTATCATATTCATTAGTGATTGATTGCATGGACAAGACAGATTTTAATGTGGATTAAATAAGAGCCAGTGTGACCTTCTCACTACCTCAGTGACAAAATCCAGATGCTCTCCAGTATTCCAGCCATTAATAACTTTAATAGCGCTTCACAACCAGATCCTAACGAGAAAAGCACAACCAAAAAGGGGCATCTAAATGGTGCACTCGTTCCATGATTGGCATTTTTACAAGAGCTTACCCTGAGAATGTTAACAAATGCATCAAAGTCCTCTTCCAATGGCGCTCCCTCCATTGGTAGTGGTAATCTGTAGTACCTGTAATGCAACAGATAGTCACCCACAGTTGAACTCTCAAGTCTATGTTGTGTCAACATTGCCCTTATGTAGGTCAGAGCATGCTGCACATAAACACAGGACCTGGAGACTTTACAGCTGAACTTCCTCACGTTGTGTTTACTAATCTCCTCAGTTAAAAACTGGGCCTCTTTTAAGACTCCACAAGGAATGATGGGAGCGATCACAATCACAAAGGGTCATTTTTGTTCACTAAAAAACCCGCCAGCAGTTTGAAACTATGTATAGCAATCTAAACATACACTTAATTAAATCCAAAATGACATTAAAATGAAAGGTTTCAGCACTTTTCCCTGTTCTAATACATTCTCTTTCCCTGAAAAATGTTGTGAGGAGCATGTGTTAATAAATCTACAAAAAAGGATGCAGTGATCTTTGGTTTACATAGCACACTTCAAAGAAAAAAAAAAAGCAGGGCAACCACGCTTTGCACAAACAAGCGTCACTATTTATAACCCTGCATGCTGTGAGACGGGCAGCCACTTGCTGTTCGGGCTGAACAGATGTGTGAGCTGACTGCAGAGCTAAAGGCTACCAAAGCAACAGTGTAAACAACCTGTAGGCCGGCATAGTGAACATCGGCCTCTTGTAGACCTCTTCGGTCACATGGATGTCCTCCTCACACGTGATAGGTATCTTCTGTGGCTCATCCTTGAAGAACTCAATGTCATTGTAGACGTAAAAGATGTTTTCGCTGAGCTTGGCAAAGTCATGTAGCTGTGGAGGATGAAATTTAAAGCCGTTCTGATCAATAATGGGTCCAATTGGCTTCAACTTTCAAGTGCAGATGCTGATGCATGTGTATGTTTGATACCTCGTTCCTGATGGTGAGCTCCAGGTTTTCAACCATCTCTTCCCTTTCCAGTCCATGAAGGTTCTCGTGTAGATTTTCCTTTCTTCTTGGGGTGTACGGCACAAAGTCGTCGTCCTTGTGGAGGAACACCACTGGCTCCTCTCTTACGCAGAAGAATATAATCTCCTGCTTGATAAAAGCACAGCAGGACAGGCTTCAAACAGATAACTAGAATGACTTTCAACAGTAACTGGAAACAGTTTGCCATCTTATGACGCAAAGCACAATCGTTTAGAGAAGCCTGATGTGTAATTTTGTCAATTTTATTTCAGTTCCAGTCAGTTTTTAGCTGCTCTAAGCAGGGACATATATTTTCCACTGGTACACAAGACCACAAGTGTGTTTACTCAGTTCTACAATTCAGCCACAGCCTCCACTGAGCACTTGACTCCTCAAATATTTACTGACAACACACAGAGAAGGAGGCTAGTCAAAGGAGTCTAAATTCTAGCAGAACAAATGTGTATTACAGAAAATGACCTCTTGTCCTTGTGCCTGGAGTCTCTGGAGAACCTGTTTGAAACCATTCAGGCTGGGCTGACCCATCCCATAAAGCGGGTAGGATCCCTTTACTTGGCGGAAGTTGGGCGCCCCGTAGCTGCCTGTGGTGTTCAGGACATCTGCTTTGCTGTATACATCTTGGACCATGAAGTATTCTCCCTGGAAACACAAACACACAAAATGTAAATCCGAATTCATCAGAGACGACTTTTTTTTTCGTCTTTTATCCAGTCTTCTCGCTGCTGACCTACTCAGAACAATCTTCTTCCTTTACTTTCTGTTTGCAAATGACACAATGGACACAGTCTGGCTACTCTGTTGTCTCAACAGGTTAAATCTCTGTCACTTCCATCTTCAACATTTCATAGTCGCCCTGAGAACTCGATGCACTATGATTTCAGAAATCAAGGCCATTAGACAAAACACCAGCACTCTGTGGAAATAACTTCACTAACCTGGCAACACATTTGAAGCATCTGGTGAAATGGTTTAAAGAAAACGCAACCTAAAACAGACTTTATTCCTACCATCCACCATCATTTCTGCATTACTACAATGAGAATTTTACATGGTTTTTACATAGTTTGAATCCAATTCAACATTGGTACAACACAAAGATTTTTTGGGCTCTCCAGGTTGTAAAACTCTTCAAACTATTTAAAAAATTAAATTAACCCAACAAAAATTCTAGTATTAAAATCAATAACAAAGGAATGGAAGGCAGAATTAATCATGTCTTCAAACATTTTTTCATTTCACCCCAGGGACTTTGTGTAGCAGTTGTATATCGCAAGCAAATCACTCGTATCTTTCATGCTGCATACATGTGAAACCGGGCGGACAGCAGACGGACATCAGCCGCTGCATGTAAAGGCATAAACAAGCCTCTATGTGAAGAAGTGGTCTGTCAGTTACAGTGACATCAGTCCCCATCGCTAATATGTTGTCATGGCGATGTCATATTGTTTTCCCTGACCCATGTTTTACCGTCTTTCTCTCGGCTTCTGTGATTAAAACGACATCTGGTTTGTTACCAACGGCCGTCTGACCGACTGCACATGAACGCAGCATGAAAACTCGGTTCCTCCTCACTGCACTGCGATGACTTTTCAAAGACATTACCTCGACCTGAGCCAATAACTCAGGTGTCTCCGGTGAGTTTCTGTGGTTTCCTACTGTCACGCTTCTACTGAACAGAAAAACATGGCGACGCGACATGGTAGCCGCCACTGAGCCTGTCAGTTCGAAGTATATATGAATAATGTGACCAGCAAATACAGAGCTTACAGGAGCACTTCAGTTTGTTGATGGGAGTGATTACTGATAAATAGAAAAACACTTTTGAATGAAATAATCAACCTTTGTGAATAGATAACAGAAGTTATGATACAATGTCCCTTTAAAGTCGTTTGCAACAGTTCAGGTAGCATCAGAAGCAGATGCCACCTTATTTAAAGAAATCTTATCAAGAAAATTTTGCTTGTTCCATTAGCAGAATTTTTTGCTTATTATAAGCAAAAAAAAAAAAAATCTTGACTTGAAGAGAGAAAAATGTACTTGGTAAGATTTTAGTTTTTGCAGTGTGGAATTCCCACTTCTCCGGGCCAACTTGTTGAATCAGTATCAGGGTATAGATAACTTTGCATTTTAACAAACAGCAATCTTTTTTACACCACATATTCATCAGCTTGTAGAACGATTATTTCAGAATTTTTCTCAGGATTAAATCCTTCCTTTCCTTTGAGAGTAAAAATAAACTGGTGGCAGCTTCCTTTATGTCGGTACTTGACAATGGTGATGTTATTTACCTGTATATGCCTCTAAATACAGCTTACGGACCTGGACTTAAAGAAACTGGTGCTGCTGCATGCTTTTAAAGATACGCAATTGTCAATGGTAATTTAGAGTGTAGATGCTTTGTTTAACATGTTAGTGTGGTTGTCAACAGTTGTAATCTCATTTTTGTAGGTCAGGACACCATATCACTGCAATTACACAGCTAAAATGCAGATTGGCAGCCATGTTTTTGGCGCTCCTACTGAATGTGCTGCCAGTAAACCGAGTCTATGCACGAAGCAGCTATGAAAATGGGAAAAACTGATATGCACTTTAAATGCTTAAGAAATCTGCTCGTTTTTTTTAAAGTAGATATTTAGTGGATAATATAGCAGAGTTATGACTTTTTTTTTTTTTTTTACCATTTTTTCCTTCACAGTGAAAGAACAATGTAGTACAGGAATTCAGACCCATTCAGCACAGCAGAAACAACCAAACCATCAAAAAAAAAAAAAAAAGATTTACTGGAGACATAAAATTGGTTTCCCAACTTTTCTATGTACATACCAGTCAGTTTAGAGGCCTTCTGGAGAAACATTACTTAGTGTGGAGATGTGGTCAAAACAAAGAGGAAAATATTCATTTATGTTCGTGGACATGTTTTTGGGAAAAGCTAACCTGACCCCACACTTGTACACAGAAGCTGTGACCCTGACAAAACCCTACATGCCTCAACTACCACAGAAGAGGTGACAGAGGAGATCAAAGCCTTGAAAGGAAGGTGACAAAAGTCCTGTTTCAATGGCTGCCTCTGATCATAAAATGCCGCATGACAATGTCTCTTAACCCCCTTTGCAATTTGGACATGTGAATGTGAAAAGAGCAGACTTAAAGACAGGTGAGAGGACTTTCTGCGACACAAAGACGTTTTGTTGCAGGTGAAAGGGTCGTGCTGCGTGGTTTCCTTACCTGCACCAGGTAGTGCTCGGGCATGGAGTCAGATATCCGACCGACTTTGTAGTTGGCCTTGAGGATCTCATCGTGAATCTGAAACTCCTGTCTGCAGTTATATCTGCCAAACAGACAGGGAAGTCCATTCAATTATCGGCTGCCATTTGCTCAGCTTAGGCTGACAAAAGAGTTGATAACGGCGGCAAACGTTCTGCCTGAAGGTTGGGGGTTCTCCCCACAGTGATCAAAAAGGATTAACATTCAATTGTGAGAACACAGATTTGAGGAGGGACTTACGTGATGACGACAGGTGCAACTTTGTTGGTGATAATGGACTTGGCCTTGTTGTTGTGAATGCTGACGGTCTGGAAGGGGCTCATGCTAAGAGACTGCCTGCTGTCAGCCATCCCGTTGCCGTGGACACTCTCAAGTGGTGACGCTACAGTAATAGGCTGTGGTGCGGCACTGGCAGTTGTACCCATGCTCCACAAGCTGCTGTGAATGACATCGCAATGGACTCAGAGACAGGACGCAAACACTTGCACAAATACAGCTGAAAGCCTGCACACCAAGGCAACACACAGGACTGCATTTGACTTATTTAAATTACTTTAAAATATAGATTTGAGGGGTTAAAAGATTTTTTAATGAATGTAGCACACTTAAGCCAAGACATGACTGGAAAAAAAAAGTGAGTAATTCATGTATTACTAAAACAGAAATGCATTTTCCAGCAAAATGCTACTGCTTGGATTTATGTTGATCACAGACTGTCAGATTGTGATAAAACATTGTAATAAAACAAACTGACAGTTCTCGTTTCCTCATTTGCTGCCATCATGACATTGACCTACGTGGACTTCTGTTACAAATCTCAACATCTACATCATTTGGCTCATATCATTCCTCAGATTTGACACGGTTAAACTACCAGGTTGAAGTGACTCAAATCAGATTTTCTGTTGGTGTGACTCATATCTGATTTTAAACATTTGCTGATTGTCGGTTCTGATTTTCAGACCCAAATTGTCACTCTTCCTCAGAAAGACAAATGTTAAGCATATACTGAAGATAAAGGGTCTTCCATAAATGTGGAGTGATATTTTCCAATCCAGGACTATTTAAGTCCCCACGTTGTTTCAGTGGACAGTCACATGAGAGACACAAAGTCATGTAGTTGTGGTTGTGAACTCTCAAATCTGATCTGTGATGAGCTGGAATTGAATAATGTGCCTGGTAATGTAAATGCAGTGCTTGAATGTTTTCATTCTCATTTGTCCGTCTGTCTGTGCCCAGGACCGATCTCGGTACAGTGCCTTCAAAGAGATTTCAAGTAAGTCCTAAGATGTACCCAAAAAACAGAAAGGAGCAACAACCAAGGAGGCTCGACGAGGAGCTACTGTATGCAAGGATACCGTTTTCTTTCTTGGAGTTTGTCTCCGCATCTACAACCTATAAATCAGGTGTGATGTATTAGTTTCAATCTGTACGGGGGGAAAGTTACTGAAAATATACGTAGTCACTCTTTTTAAGCTTATTTGACATTTTTCTATAAATACACAGTAAACTGTGATAAAAACTATTTACAGGTGATGCAGCTGTTTATGTCTAATAAATTACTCTTTTTAGAAGATGTACAAGTAGGGAAATGAAATGGCTAATGTTATGAATTACATAAAAACACCAACCATTCTCAAACACAAGCAAAATATGAAGCTACTACATAGCTGAGAAAGGAAATGGAAGCATTATTTTCACTATTAATCCTTAAAAAGGTATGCATGCATGTCACACTAGATGGGAGGCGACTCATCGCTGAGAAAACAAAGCTTTCCAATATGTGTTTAGTGTTGTGGTAAATGTGAGAAGTTTTACAATAAAATAGTGGTGCTGGTGCTAAATTCTAACCGAGCAGGATGAGAAAGGGAAGCTTAACTGAATCGAAAAACAACAGAAAACCTAAAATAAGCTGTTAAAAATGAGGTTCTGAAGAGGACATGGAACTAGGCATTGTGGATTAAATTTAACTTCACACACACACACAAAATAATAAGAAATACAGGTGCCTAATTTTACAACTCCATAGATTAAATTCCTAAGTATGACTTGAAACGTTGCCATACTTAATGGATTTGTTTATCAAAAGAATTAAACAAGGAAATAAAGTTGTTTGCAAACCCTTCTGGGATTGTGGTTCAAATTAAACAAGGCAACTTTAATAGGCTTTTGGTTGGCATCATTTAATTTCTTACAAACATGTCATGGGAAAACAAAGTTGTTTACACTGTCAAAGTATTTTTCTTCTATTCAGTGTTGTTTCATCCTTGCATGTCAGCATTAGTTTTAAATATTAATAATTCATTATAAGAATTAACAGTAGCAGTTTTGTGAATCATTATCAGACAAGCTTTAATAAGAGACATATAAAATATCCTTAGGTTTAAAGTTGCAATCATTAATTGCAAATCAGCAGATTTCAGTCAAATGAAACAGCAATAAGTCTTATCACACAACTTGATACCGAGCTCTCAGAGAGAAAATTTCCTCCCCTCTAAAAAAAAAAAAACAAAAACATGTTTTTTTTCGGTTTTTTTTTTAAAGGTTTACAGATAAACAGGAAACCCTAGTGACAACCCAGTAGAAGCAATGTTTCTCATAAACATCAGTTCGAACATGCACCTAGTCAGGAACCTTTCACCCAGGGGATACAAGTAGAAAATACATCATTCTGATGCAAACTGTGCAAAAATACACACAAAAAAGTCAACAATTACAAAACAAATCAGAGCACAAAACAAATCAGAGCTTTAAAATATTAAAATTGACTTCATGTCAAAGAGCAGTCGAATGCAAACTGTCTTGCCACCTGAGCTGAAAGCACCTCTGTGATCTTAAGCTCTGAACAAATTGGACTCTCATTGTACAGAGAGAAGCGCCGGGTGAGTCACAGCTACTCGCCTCGTTGTTGCGTCTGGAGCTGAGTGGGTAGATCAACCTTGTACTCAGAAACACTTTTGATTCAACAAAGTGAATCTCTTCTCACAAGCACAACTGGTAAGACAACATTTGTCACTTCATGTCCTGGCGTGCTTTAAAATAAACACCTAAGCATAGTTTAAAATGCTTCTGCAGCTGGGATATTTGCAGAATTTAATGCAAAATACCGCTGCTGAAGAAATGCAAAGCCAAAAGATCCAGAATCTCTACCCACTTTCTATAAAAGACACAACATTTTCAAGAATACTTTGCTCAAGCTGCCTATATCTATTTTGGTCCTAACCACATACCAAAAGCATCTCTGCTGCTATAGTTCTGTGGCCGCCACAAAAAAACAACAAAACCCCTTCACAGTGTAACTGTCCACAAAAAAATAAATAAATCAGACTTCTTACGAATGAGATAAGGAGCGATCTGCGCTTCCAGATCCTTTTCTGTGCCGTTTGTTTTCTGCCATGGTCCAAAAGGAGTATGAGAGCTTGGCATCACATCCAAAAATGAAATCTTTCTCTCTGGAATCCCATCATCCACCCCCCAGATGCTGGGAAACACCCCCTCCAGGGAGCTCAGAGCGCCTGGCTGCCTGGCAGTTCTCAGACAACGTCCTCCTGTACTTGGTTCTATCTCCTGTCTGATGTTGGAAAGTTACCTCATATTAGACACGGGAGTCTCTACGGAGCAGACTGGAGGAAGCTGTCCTACATCTGGTAGCCAGATGGCTATAGTTCAGCTCCCCTTCACAGCGCTCAAAGATGACACACACTTGACTCTTGTGCTTCCCAGTGGGCATTGCAAACAGATACACTTGATAACACAACAAATTGGTCAAGATGTAAATAAAAACCACTTTTAATGGTTACTTACTCAGGTTCTTTTTCCCCCCAATTTATAGAACTTTATACATCAATTTAGCATCATTAGCCTGTCCAAAGTTAGCAAAATTTTGCAAACTTTCAAGAAAATTTGCAAATGAATGCATGGTTCTGTTTAACGTGCTTCACATGCACATTCTAATCTTTGCAGATTTGGGATTTTCCCTGACTTCTTATTTAAGAATAACAGCATTCTTTCCTTGTGCATTCCTCATGGTAGAGAGTACATACAAAGCAAAGCCTTTTCAATCGCTGCCTCTTTAAGGACATTTAATCAGTAGGTTTGCTTTCCGCACCACCACAGTCATGCATGGTAATATGCATGTTCCTAAGCGGCCCAGTGGAAGGTAATAAAACACTCTCACAACAGATTCCTATATTATCCACATACAAGAACTTCCTATAGCTTATCCCATGTGGTTATTTGTAAAACAGGCTGCCTGATACTTCCTGATGCTTCAGTTTTACAGGCCTCCAGAGAAAATGGGAGAAAATACACAACAGCTTTGAGACTGAAACTGGTACATCAGTGAGCCTCTTCAGCCTTACCTTACAGCCTGTCAGCTCGGCGGCGAGAACATGGTGCAAACATGTTTTGGTGCAAAGGTTCCTGCAACTTACAAGGGCAACTCCTAAGCAACACTGATTTCAGCCAGGCAGACCTGCTTTAGCAGGCGGGCAGCCGGGGCGGAGGCCCGAGTAGAAATAGCCCTCAGTCATAAACATCCTCCTGAGGAACCAATCGAGGCAGCCCATCAGAAAGGCTGTTTATCCCACATGTGAGCTGGAGTACTGTAGTGCTGCACTACCAACAACGGCATTTCAACCAACAATGCAGAGAAACAATACAAAGACTAAACGGCCGTGCAAAACGAATCAAACACAACAGCAGATTATCTTGACTTTAAGTTTGAGTATGTTTGCATGTGAGACTGACAGCCAGGCTTTAAACAGCTGCTCGAAGTTTGTGCCAGTTGCACTCACACTTAGATTTCAGTGATGACACAGGCAAAGTAAAACTATGGAAACTACAGCCTCCTGCCAGCCAACCAGCATTGCTCCATTCAGGCTCGCCCCATTTATATTCAGCCTGTGTCCCAACTTTTCTGTAGCAACGTCTTCAGACAAAGGGTCTGAGAGCAGACAGGAAGGAGCTTGCAGCTGCAGGATGCATCTGTTGGTGGCCCCGAGGAAGGATGCAGAGCACTCTTCATTCACAAGAGATGCAGGGGTTCAGCAGAGATGGGTATCACTTTGTACCAAATAGGAGATCTTTCAACACAACTTCCCTTATCAAGGTTGAGAAGAGAGCTGCAAGCGTGGCAGCCGAACCCACTAAAGAGCCCGAATTCAATGCAGTTTTCTTGGCAAGGTTGTTCATCTAATTCAAGGATCCTGCAGGTCTCCATGGAGGCCACTTGTTCAGTCTGACAATGTTAGGTCTGAAAGCCTGTTGGCTGCACAAAACCGGACAAAAACGACTGAATTAGATGAAAACATGTTACATTTTGCAGCTTTAAATGTATTTATCAAGGCATTTTCACAAGAAATGTAAAAAGGGCGACAGACCCTTCAGCATGTCAAAAACCTACTTTTATAGTTTCATTTATAACAACGGCACAAAGTTGCACAGATGAGGACAACCAGTATAACCCAGTCTCACACCCCTGCAAAAGGAAGTATGAGCACACCTTTGCAGGAAATGCTCGGTTTGTGCTCTCTGAAACTTCCTCCCTGCAGCTGCACACATATTTCACCAGTGAGGTTAAGGGTTACATAGAGGCGTGATTCCACAGGACATTGCCAGTTCCTGAGCTAAATATCAGTTCTGCGGGGAAATGAGCTCAGAGCTTCCTTTGCAGAAAATCTTTTTTTGTTTTCTTTCAAGTGTTCCACAAACCTCATTGTGAATTTGTGTCAACTTACAACTCCAATGTTTGTTTTGTCCACAATAAAATTGCCCTGCACTCGGCTCGGAACAAGGCTGCGGCAGAAGGAAGCCGGACGGTGCCATTGTTCAAAGATGCGATTTCCAAATCAGGTCAAAACATGGGAAGCATATTTGACACTGCAAGATCAAATGAGTGCATGAATTTGCAGGAAGAGAACTCAATGAGAAGTGCTTTTTTTTCTAGTAGAGGCTGCAAAGCTGCTGTATGCTGCTACAATTATAAGACATAAATCACATGAATAACTATTATCCTTCTACATTCTTGGCTTCATCATGGCTTAACTGCTAAAAAGAGTATGCATGTCTATTTTTAAAGCCCTTCCTGTAATTTATTTCATGTCAAGATGGCAATTTTATCCCCTCTACGATTTCAAGACTGCAGCAATGTGGCTTTTATTTTCTTCTGAACCACAGTACTCAACCACAATTCTCCGTCAGCACTGGCAGGCCAAATGACAGAATTTCAATGCCGCACCAATCAAAAATTGTCCCTCAGCCTGCATGGACAGATTTTACACTGATTTGTTATCATATCCTTTTTTACTTGCCACTCAGATTGAAGTGGTAAACTCTAGAAATGGAAAAGCGACTTTTATCCTGTATGGCAGATGAACAGAAATTGAAGAGTTTTATAGTTTATTTTGTGTGAATCTTCAGTAAAATCTCTGAACACACCAAACCACAAGTAAAATCTTATGTTCCCTTCAGAGACTGCTATACCTGACAAATACAAGGTTGTGGCAACAGTCAAGCATCATAACACAGATGAGTGTAGCAACTATACCTGACATTCAGCTGTTCAGTCCACCATCCAAGAGGTACACAACTCTCAGGGGAATTACAGCACAGAAAATAGTGGATTAAAAATAACCAAACTGACAGCTCTCCAGCAGGCAAGCGGTCTCAGTCACATATCCTCGCTGGCATCTCTCTGTCTGATCTGTTGAGCAATCTGTCTCTGCCTGCTGATCAAACTACAGCAGGCGGCAGTATCGCATCATTAGCCTACCCTTATAAAGCAAGTCAATGGACGTGTCCTTCAGTGAGGACAGATCCCAGGCAGCCACTCAGCAAGAGAAGGGAGAGGGGAATCCACAGCTCTCCGTCACAGGTTTAGATGTGTGAAGGCATGCTCCCTTGTTAGTTGCCTTGTACTTTTTTGTATGCATCCCCTGTGCATAAGGTGCAAAGCTGCTCGTGCATGCCAAGATTTGTGCATGTGTGGCAAAAAGTGTGTGTAAAGAGGATGTGGAGGCGGGCCTAGAGAGGCTTACTCATCATCCAGCTCACTATCCAATCACTACCAGAGCCTCCAGGCGGCACAATACCATCCACACATGGCAAACCTTTTAACAGCTGCATCAAACACATAAAATTGGAGCTTCAGTTATCAAATGTACTATCAGCCGCAGCAGTTAACCTTCAATGACATGGTGTAAGGTGACCCTGCCAGGAAGCTGACAATCACTAACAACTGCACACAGATGACATAACATAAGCCTAATTCACTACAATGCTCTAATTACTCCATTCATTAGCAGTTAACACATGCTATGTTGAAAGCAAACAGGCTTACAGCTGGGCAAATACTTAGATTTAAGCTGAAGGTTCAGCTGTAAACACTGATGTACTGATTGTGACTTCAAATCATACCTTCTCCTAATGCACTGGAGAGCTTAAGGCAAGAGCACAGCTAAAATACTTGCACAGGCCAAAAACTATCCGAAATGTTGCTATTAAAACCTAAAATGACTAAACAAAAAAAGCAAACTACATCAGGGTTATCTCCTCAGTAGCTGCCTGTCAGCATATTGTCTTACTAAAGTACGTGTAATCAACAATCTCTCACAAGATAATACCCAAATTAAGCTCATTTGCGAAAGTGGCAAGCAATTTTCAAGATATGGATGTCAAATTTTGCTGCTGCCACACCTGTTCCTTCCTTCCTGCAGTGGCACAGGCCAAGATTCTGAAGTTTTTGCAACACCATGAATGTGAAACTGAACCCTCCCTTGGCCCGCAAACCTCACAACATGAATGAATTGCTGTGGGGAGTGAGAAGTTGTAAATAAAACTCTGAATCCCTAAAAATATTTTCTGAGCAATACCAAATGTATTACCAAGGCTCAAAATACCAAATTCAATGAAATATAGTGACGTGAGATGACACAATATCTAGTACATACCATGAAAGTTTTACTTCCTGCCATATAAGGGGAAAAAATGGAAATAAAACAGCACAATCTGGAAAAAGAGGATGCTCTTTGACAGATTAAGTAAAACATCCTCTCTGCTTCATGTTCCAAATGGAAAAAGAGCATGAGCCTTATATCACCTGTCTTGTCTAAATCCCTTTTGCAGGCCTGGTGTCTGTCATACCCATAAAAAGACAATTTGTTAAAAGCTCTGTAAGAGCAACGGGAAAGGAGAAGATATAAGAGGAAAACAATTTCACTTGTGCCAAAAATTAATCTCCCACAAGCATTCAGAGCATGATAATATATTATCACTTCCATATTTTCACAGTTGAGTCATTTTTCAGGCCGTACAGAGACATCATTGCCACATCAAAGATTTTTCTCCATTCATTTTTGACAAGTTAAAAACACAACAGCAAGCCGCAGCTCCTGGGGAGATAAAACAATGATTAATTACAAATACTCAAACGGGCATGATTTGGGGATAAAGAATATTTTCTTACATCCAGTGATCAAATAGGACATCTTGTGGCAGAAATCATCTACTGCACTCTGCCACATACAGGGACACAGAATTATATTATGGCAAATATTTCAATCTGGCAAAACTCAACAAAAAGAAAACTTCTGTACTTTTGACAAGCAACCATATAATTATAAAGTGAACTGCACCAGTTTAGAGTTTACCTAAACCAATATATCTACTACTACTAGTATAACAGCCTACAATATGTCAAAACAAAAAATCTTCCACTATTTAATGGCTTCTCTTTTAGGCTTCTTATCAAGATAAACCAAGTGTTTAGCTCCATCATTTCAATCACTGAGGAGTTTTGTGTCTTCACTCTTGATTAATTGGGATATTCACGGTTTGATGTGAGCTCTGACATGACAAGAGTCAGTTTCTGTCTTTCCCCCGGGGTATGAGGTAAAGTGATATGTCCACAGAAGACCAGGCGCAGCTGTACGGGTCAAATCAAACAAAAAGCAGGGCAACATTACAATAGATCAAAGAGCATCATGTGCTTTGTCTTATTCCGCTAGACTTCTCATACTTGTAGAGTCAAATTTCATCAATGCTGATCATATGTGTTACCACTGAGTATATAAATGGTGAACAAAGTAGGAACAATGCACTGATAAATGTTTAAGTTGAGGGAGGGGATATTTCCCTTCCTATGAGCTGATTAAATAAATCCTATGTTGTCTTTTAGGGCATATTTACCATTTGTGGCAATAATAAAGTCATTGTAGCCTAACAATGTAGTCTGAAGACTTAATGTAAGTGTTTGCATTGGGCTTTAATGGGAGTGACAAAGCCCAAAAGTCCCATTTCCCCCCATATAAACTTGAAGAAATGGGTGCATGTTTGCAACACATGACCGGTACTGATGAGCATTTTACAACTTGCATAAATAGTTGTGAGGCAGCCAAATGTTTGCATTTCCAAATTTGTAACCATCTGCAACATATCTGTCCAGGGATGAGCTGCAACTTAAGCTCACAGTCCGTCACTGATTGCAAATCATCAGATGCTGTGCACAATCCAGCTCAAGAATGGAGGGGAAGGAGGGGTGCCAAGCACATGTATGCCCCATCAACCATACAAGCGCTTCACATCATAAAAACATCCTTCACTGCTTCGGTCTTGTCTCAGCGCAAATCTGGAACACACGTAGTTAAGGTTACTGAGAATCTGCTCGAGCCTAAACGCCCCAAAAGAAACGCATATCCACTTTTAAGCTGCCGTGGCTCGTGCAGCAAAAGCCGTGAACTTTAAAGCGACTCACCATTTCAGCACACGGTCGGTGAAAAAGCGCCTTGAGAAAACATGTTTTCGAAGCTCGGGTTTATCTGGCGTGAGGGGGGTAGCCGAGAGACAAACCTTTCCGTTTCACTCAATGAAGAGAGGGGGGGGAATTATATATAATAATGCAATGAGGTTTTTTTTCTGTCCCAACTCGGGAAATTTACGAGGAGAAGGATCTCGCTATGTGGATACGGACTGAAAGCGCATGCGCAGAATGCGGTCATCCATGGATGCTCTTTGCAAGTCCAAAAGGCAACATCCAAACCTTGGAGGAAATAGAGGATTAAAGTTGCTGCGTTTTATAAGGACTTAGGTTTTATGTTATTAGTAAATATTGCTTCCTGAACTATATATGGGAGCATTGTGGTAATACTAGAAATAACCAGTAACTGTAGGTTACTGGGGAAAAAAACTAAAAGGGAGTTTTGAAGCTGTATAAACAGTATGAGTTTCATAAGTGGACGATAAAATGTCAAATATAAAATAGAGATAAGGTGGCTGTTTCCTGTTTAATTTAACCCCAACTGATAACTTTAGAGGTCAACATAATGTTTGCGTTGACTTTATCTTATTTTATGCTAGGCCCAACTTATCCCAGTTTTCATCTTTTATCTGAAAACACTTGTCAAACATAAACCATAAGCCGCTGGTCTATTTTATAAGTTGTCCAAAGAGAAATTTCCTCAAGGACATTAGTGGGGGTTAAGCAATTAAATGTACCAAAGTGCCATGACACACTAAAAGAGCTCATTGATTTGTATGTTTAATGAATACCTGATGATATTTGTACATATTAAGTACATCAAGCTGATAATAGCAAACTTTCACTTGAATAATCTACCCTTAATATGATATTATGATTAATTATTTTTCAGCTGTGATTCTGATTTACACAGTCAAGCAGTGATGTTCATTCTGTGCTACAAATGTTAGAACAATCCACAGGCTGGCTATGGTTCTCCAAGCCTGCTGCAGGTGTTGATCCCAGTACAGTCTTCCCTGATTACATCCGTGTGGAGGTGGAACAGTTCCTGCAAAAAAAAAAAAAAAAAAAAGTCCCAGAGACAACAATACTTTGGAAAAGAATGCATCACTCAGAGATTGAGAAAACCAGTTGGCTAAAATGGAAAATGCACCTCATGGGAGCATCTAGAATCAGTTTCCTTCCCATGACTTACCACAACAACGCTCACACAAATGAAGAAAAAAAAAAATGTAATCAAATCTCATAACTACCTTAACAATATGCAGTAAAAAGGAGTGAAATATTTTACCACAGCTAAGCTAGATACCTGCAGTAGGAAGACTGTAGCTGGTTTTGCTGATTTATTAGACCAGCTGCATCAATATCAGTTTCCAACAACTTGATTTGAAATTTCTTAAAATGTTGCCCATCACTTATCAATCATTTAGACTAATATGCTCTGTATGCTTACTCATTGTAGAGGCTGACTACTATTAAACCTACATGAAAAAAAAAAAAAAATTGGCCTAACTGCATATTTCAGTTAGACAACAATTTTCACTAAATTATATGTCTGTAACCTTAACCAGAAAATATAAATGTATGTAATTTAATCAAACTGAGAAGAAGGGACTGTAAAACTGTTTACTGTAACAGTTTCTAAATAAAGTTTATCAACTTTATCAACAGTTTTACATAAACTAACAGCATCATATTAATACAGGCTAATTCTATGTCATCCATTCTTCTGAGTTTTGATTAATTTACTTACATTTCATTTTCTAGTTAAGGCTACAGACACAATTCAGTTAGATGGAAATTTGCTATCGAACTGAAATAATTGGGCCAAATATTTTTTTCAGTGTATACTGAAAGAAGCTGTGAAGCTTTGTATGAAATATGAGTTAGAAGTCAAATATGATAAGGTTTCCTGTTTCCTTTTACTCCTCCTTATGTGTCAGAGGTCAATGTTTTCATTTTCTTTTTCTTATTTCATGGTAGACATATCCTATCTTTTCATTTGAAGTCCTTTGAAGCAAATCCGTTGTGTAATTATGAACTAAACACATTAGATTATATCGGTCTAAAATAGTCTAAGTGACACCAAAGTCATTAGTGGGGTTAAGGAATGCTGTATTTGAATACATTTCCATCATTTTGACAGAGTTTCAGGAGACTTTTTTTGTTTTGTTTTTAATTATCAGAACTTCGACTTCTTTCATAAACTAACTTCCCATTAATAGTAAAGCATTTCTTCTCTGGATTCAGCATTAATTATTTATCTCTACAAATGTTAGGCTGCAAATCATATAACACTGACTGAAATTTGTTTAATGTTAATGTTTTTATCCTGTCGTTAGTCTGTGCCTAATATGCACACTCGCCCATTGTTCTCTTCATTGTCCATTTCATCTGGCATTTAAGACTACACAGAATTACGTGAAAGTCTTACCATTAGTGTAAACCAAATAGCTGAAACAATTAATCCAAAGATGGGGATTCAGGCTGCAGGAGCCCAAAGAACATGGCGCAAACAAAACGCTGCGCTCCTTGTAAACACGCACTCAGCCGCCTCATTACCAACTGAATGGATGATGAGCTGTCAGATAACAAGTCTTGAGGACGCATGTCAATTTCCTTTAATGTTCTCAGCTACTTGTTAAACATGAAAGTGGGTGGGTGAGGGTATATAAGACACCCCTAATCTCCCAGTAGAGGAATTTGTCATTAACCAGCTGGAAACATGCGCTCATTGGGAGCTCTGGGTGTTGCGCTGTACGCATCGCTCCTGGTTCTGGCTCATGGAATTCATAAATCCAGAGATGAAGTTTATCTGAGGGCGCAGAACCGTTTTTCCATGTTGGATCGATCAACCGGGTATCACCTGCCAACTTACATGATGCACCTTTACAAGAACTTCAAGTCAAACTCCTCCAGGATTTTGGATATGATGGAGCAAGACGCGGCAAAGCAAGCGGACACAGTGAAGAGCATGATGGCGAAAAGTAAGAAATGGTTCACTCTTTTACAAGTATGTGCTTTTAAAACACGGTAGCCTACTTTTTTGCAGCCAAAACGTTGAAAATATGCTCAGAAATTTTTGTAGCTATGGTCAGGGTCAGCCACCTCAGACATTTAAAGAGCCCCTCAGATTTTTGGGGGGGTCTCAAGTGTTGCCCTGTCACTGCGTGCCAGACGACCTCAGAGGGCTTCAATCCACATCCCGCTCAGGAGCTGAATAACCATGCGAGGATCAGCGTGTGAAAAGGCCGGTTTTCTGTCTAATTCTCAAAGCAAACCTCTTTTTTCTTAAATAGGTGATGTTGATTGTCCCTCGCCAGACATCCCCCTATACAAATCTCTTGTTGGGTCAAATCAACAAGGTCCCTTAGTTCTTTTTCGCACTTGGTCTGATTAGATTAGAGCTCGGGATTTAATGGTGGCACAAGCAAGGCAACCCGGGACAAGCCTCCCTGCTGCTGAATCCAATTTCACATGGGTATAGGTGTTAGAGTTATTACCTGCAGGATTTGTTTGACTGAGGATATGCAGAAGCCAGAACATGCATGGATGTGTTAAATGATTGGTTTCGGCTTGGTGTTTGGTTTGAGTGGATTAATGGAGAGGATGATTTGCACATTTGATCAAGAGTCTGACCCAATAGGCCAATGTAGTGGACAATACAAAGGTTAAATGTTTAAAAATGCTTTAATCCTGCAGATTAATTTGAACCACACCTGTTCATTGAATCACAATGATGCTCATTAGAGATATGGGCACAGCGCAGGCTGTATCATAGCAGAGACAAGATTAAATGTTTCTTATCCAGATTTGATTTAAAATTTCCCTACATGTTCTTGTTTCACGTCATTAACATGACTAAGACAGGTATAATTAACAATAATGACTGTTTTAATCATGTCGGATTCGGTTTATCCAACACAACCAGATACAGAATAAAGAATACTGTATCTAAACACTGTTTTTGATGATCTCCAGTTACACAGAAAAGTGAAAAACTAAAGGGAAAAAATGAACCCTTGAACCTGACATGCAGGTCACTTTAACTTATTTTCTACCTGTTTATAATAATCTTAAAGCATTGTCCAAACATATTGCATTATTCTTGTCTTTCTTGAATGTATTAACTTCCTGTGCTACCTTCATCTGAATACAGCATTTAACAAGGGTTTTTATGGGCTGTTGTAGAAAATGTTGTATCTTTATATTTCACATGCGGCACTGGATGTATTTATGTGTATCAGTTGTTTATCTTGATTTGGATAAAGATAATACTTATGCAATATTTCCTATTAATGAGCTTTTTTCTATAACATGCCTTTCATGTGTGCCTTTCTTTTCACTAAATCAGGTTTGATGTACAACCATGGGCGCTGGATGGCAACTTTTGACCTCCATACTTTACAGGCTGACAAACACATCCAAGCAGCAGAGCTGAGAATCAGGCTTCCTCAGATACAAAGCGTTTCCAACATCACAGTGGAGGTGTATCACCGAGAGCAGGAGCTGGTGGGGCTGCTCACTCAGTCATCACTGGTCACTTCATCTCAGAGCTGGAAGGTGTTTAACATGACAAGCCCTCTCTTGGGCTGGCTCAGGCAAAAATCCACAGCGAGAATTCGGCAGAAAAGAGTTTCAAGACAGAGGAAGGTGATAAAGAAGAAGAGGGGCCTGTCTATTCTCGATAAGCCTTTTTATGTTGCAAGCTCGAGAAAGGAGCACGACACGAGGGACCAGGCCTTGCTGGTTGTCTTCTCTCACACAGGGTTGGATGAGAACTCAAGGGCTAAAGCGAGCTTGCTCCACACAGCTGAACAATCCAAGTTCTTGTCCCCTGCTGAAATCAAAAGGATCCATTGGCCAAAGAGGCGTAGAAGCAAACGGGGCCAGAGAGAACAAACAGCGAAAAGCCTGCAGGTGTTCAAGAGAGGGGGTGAAAAATCTGTCTGTCGCAGAGTGGACCTGCATGTTGACTTTAATCAAATTGGCTGGGGGTCCTGGATCATCTTTCCTAAGAGATACAATGCCTACCGCTGTGAAGGTTCTTGCCCTAGTCCTCTGGGAGAAGACCTAAACCCAACCAATCATGCTTACATGCAGGTAAGTTTTTAAAAACAACTAAGTAACACACAGTTGCACTATTTTTCTCTTAATGCATTATGTATTTAGACGACAGACACCTCAATATCATGGTTATGTCAAGGTTTGTTTAACTTGTTTCTGCACCTAAATTGATATGAAATCAGCCATTATGCAATTAAAACAGAGTAACGCTCAAGCCACATTTCTTCTCATTGGCTCTACTTGACCACTTTTTCAAAAGTAGGCTAATTGCTTTTCCAATTTTATTTTATTTTATTATAATTATTATTTTTTTTTTTTTAGCAAAAATAATGGCCACTTAATGATTGCAACATCTTCCATGCTTTTCACCATCTTAACTTAGTGTTTTAGGTTTCTGATCAAATTATAAGACCAATAAGAAATCAAAGTTATAAAGTTCCAACTTGGATTTTGACTATTTTGTGACTGCTATTATTCTAACTAAAAAGATTAATATAAACAATATTGGCTCTTCTCAAAAACATTCAAAGGTATAAACTTGAATACGTGAACATACTGTCTCTCTCTTTCTCTCCGGAAATAATCTGACACCTAGATCCTCTTTTTCAACTTTCTTTTTTCAAGAGTCTACTGAGGCACCACCATCCTGACCGGGTGGCATCACCATGTTGTGCCCCGACCAAAATGAGCCCATTGAGCATGCTGTACTACGAGAACGGAGAAATGCTCCTTCGACACCATGAAGACATGATCGTGGATGAGTGTGGTTGCCAGTGACAGCTATAACCATCTCCAAGCATAATGTGCTGTACAGAAGCAAAGCGAACTCTGAAACATGAAAAAGAAAACACTTAGCTGTAAGAAAAAAGCTCTTTGATTTTTGTCTCTTTGCACTGTAAAATTACAACTGGGCTTTGTGCAGAGGCACGACTTTTATCTGTGATGTGGGCTCTGGTTTGGAAGGAGGACAGTGTCATTTAGGATGTACTGGAATACAAACTCAGCAACAGCTTTCAGCTGTTGTCTCAATCCCTTGCAGAAGCTTATTCTCTTTAATTTATCAGTTTAATCTGTGTAAATGTGACATGGCAATGTTAAATATTCCAGCACTGCATTTTTAAAAGGTACACAACTGTTTTTGTTACTGTTAAATAATGTATAGTTATTGTAGATATATATTAAAAAAATGTATTTATGTTCATTTTGTGCACTGATTAGGTATGTTTTAGCATGTAAAAATGTGAATACTATTGGGGGATGGGGGGATTTGTTAATGTGAAATTTAAAACTTAAATATATAATTTCAATGTAAAATAAAAGGTTTAAAACAACATTATTTCACCATTATATTCAGACTAAAAGAAGAATTTAAAGGATTTTTTCTTGTATTTATCTAACAATACATCTGTGAGTTATCTGGATCCACTGTGTGTGACACTGTATGACAAAAGAACAGGCATATCAAAGGAGACTTTTCTAGTTTTATTGTGTTTCAGTCTCCCACTGTGCCTCATATCCAAATTCCTCTAACATTCAATATAAAGCATTGTGTAGCAGAGGAATATCCAGCAAATACTGCTAAGTGGCAGTTAGTTGTAACAATGCTAAACTACATTCTATTCTTTTAAAGCTAGGGGGTTCGTTGTATTCATATCCTCTGAAAAAACACTGACTAACCAAGAATTTACCAGCACCATAACCATGGCAGTGGTCAAACTGGGTCTAGTTGACCTGGATTCAGAGGTAAGACAACATTTAACTTCCTAATGTCAGGATGAAATTGAAATAAAGGTACATTTTCATTCAAACTACGTTAAATCTAAATAGCCAGAGGATTAGCCGATAATTAACCTATAACTAAAAGCAGATATCGTTTTAGCCTCTATTATATATTAATTTGAGCTCTTTTCCATATATTAGACAGAAAGTTGGATTTATCTATGGTAGGCTTATAGGATGTAATTTTAAATATTTTTCATTGTGACAAGGCTTAAATTACGAGCTCACAATATATCTAGCGTTTTTTGTCTGTCTGTTTTTTCTCAATGTACTATTCGATACTACTTTTTTTTATTGATTTGGCTACTTTGCGTTGTCGAAGCGCAGGTCTGATACCCACGAACATCTGTCACATTTGCTTCTTAGCTAGTTAGCTAATGTTAGCTCAAATCTGTCACTTAGCACTTTTAAGTGCTTGTTATTATTTATGTAAGGTGACAGGAAATAACCCTGCATTTTATGACGAATAACGTAGGTTTTACCTGAAACAGTCTTCTGGGCTAAAAATACGCACTCCCCAAACTAGTGCTGCTGAAGCTAATGTTAGCTAACCCTGACAGCTGCGAGGTTCAGCTCTGTAACACTAGCTGCCTGCTAGTTTAGGTAAGTGGCTTCCTTTCCGTTTAAATAAAAAAGCTCTAATTATTTCATGTCTATCTAAACTTCAGCCGAATAAATATAGATATGTCCTGCACTATATGTTTAGGGTCAAGCTGAAGCTTTCCCTTTTGTTAATTTGGGGGCATATATGGGCATTTAGTAATAGGTAATGTGATCTTCAGTAGCTGCACCAGGTGTAGTGTAGTTAGTAGCATTACTCACTACTCTCAGACTCATGTTGGTTTAATAATCAGAAATGGAAAGCTACTACCAAGACAATGTTTTGAGATGACTTTATGGTGTTTGTTCTGTATTTAGAGTCTTTTTAGTATGGGGCAGTAAGGGGATCATTGCACACACTTGCATAAGCAGTGTGCAATGTACAGTCCTATTTAAAATAATAAAAATGACATAACAGTTAAAACTAACCAAACAAAAGACTACGTGGTATAATGGCCTTACAAAAGTAAAGTCCAATGGCAAAACAAAACTATCTCACTATGAACTCATGGTTTCTTTTTTTTTTTTTTCTTCTTCTTCTTAAAACTTGTACTGTCCAACATATAGCAAACAGAATGGTGATCTGTATTAACCAACCAGGACATGACTGGTATACGGGAAGCCATAAAATCCTGGATGTATTTTCAGATTGCCAGTGAAGATTTTCAGAGCTGAGACAATGTTTTTGTATATACACAAACCGGCCACTTTATTAGGTACATCTGTCCAACTGCTCGTTAACGCAAATTTCTAATCAGCCTATCACATGGCAGCAACTCAATGCATTTCGGCATGTAGACATGGTCAAGACAATCTGCTGCATTTCAAACCGAGCATCAGATTGGAGAAGAAAGGTGGTTTAAGTGACTTTGAACGTGGCATGGTTGTTGGTGCCAGACGGGCTGGTCTGACTATTTCAGAATCTGCTGATCCACTGGGATTTTCCTGCACATCCATCTCTAGGGTTTACAGAGAATGGTCTGAAAAAGAGAAAATATCCAGTGAGCAGCAGTTCTGTGGGCACAAATGCTTTGTTGATGCCAGAAGTCAGAGGAGAATGGCCAGACTGGTTCGAGCTGATAAAAAGGCAACAGTAATTCAAATAACCACTTGTTACAACCGAAATATGCAGAAGAGCATCTTTGAATGCACAACACATCCAGCCTGGAAGCAGATGAGCTACAGCAGCAGAAGACCACACCGGGTGGCACTCCTGTCAGCTAAGAACAGGAAACTGAGGCTACAATTCGCACAGACTCACCAACATTGGATGATAGAAGATGGAGAAATGTTGCCTTGTCTGATGAGTCTCGATTTCTGCAATGAAATTCGGATGGTAGGCTCAGAATTTGGTGTCAACAACATGAAAGCATGGATCCATCCTGCCATGTGTCAACGGTTCACATTGGTGGTGGTGGTGTAATGGTGTGGGAGAGGTTTTCTTTCACACTTTGGGCCCCTTAGTACCAACATAGCATGGTTTAAAAACCACAGCCTACCTGAGTATTGTTGCTGACCATGTCCATCCATTTATGACCACAAAGTAGCATCCTCTGATGGCTACTTGCAGCAGGATAACGCACCATGTCATAAAGCGTGAATCATCTCAGACTACTTTTTTGAACATGACAATGAGTTCATTGTATTCAAATGGCCTCCATAGTTACCAGATTCAATCCAACAGAGCAGCTTTGGGATGTGGTGGAATGGGAGATTCACATCACGGATGTGCAGCTGACAAATCTGCAGCAACAGCATGATGCTGTCATGTCAATATGGAGCAAAATCTATGAGGAACGTTTCCAGTACCTTGTTGAATCTTTGCCACGAAGGATTAAGGCAGTTCTGAAGGCAAAAGGGGTCCAACCTGGTACTAGCAAGGTGTACCTAATAAAGTGGTCAGCGATGTGTATTTGCATTGCTAATAAGTGTATGTAGAGATAAACTTCAAGAATTGGTATTCACATGTATTAAATGCCAATAAAAGTAAGTTTGAAAATGGAGTTAATCACCTGTCAAACTAGGGATGTCCCAAAACCACTTTTTTGCTGACCAAGTACAAGTACGAGTACTTGAGTACTTGCCGATACCAAATACTGATTAAACCTAAGTAAATTGTTCTCTTTGAAAAGAACAATTTAGGTTTGTAGTTTCGAAATTTGAATCGCATGACTGTAAAATAACATTTAAGGCAAATATCTGAGACAGAGAAATCCTACAGTCTGATTGATGAGAAAATAACGTTGTACGATATTCTAAACAGTGTTTGATGTTAGGTTTAACTGTACATGTCGAACATAAGTTGAGGTTTCCTGCCGTTTTTTCAGGGATTTTTACAGTAGTGTCTAGTTCTTCTTCTGAGGATTTGCATGCTCTGCATACATTATACAGCACTCACTTCATCTAAATGTTTTGGTATTTGTTGATTATGTTTGTACATTAGCTTGGAGGAATTTTAGCCCATTCCTCTTCTATAACATTTCTGTTGCATTAATATTTGCAATTTAATATTAAAAAATGAGCCAACTATACTCTTTTATTTCATCACCAGTTGTCCAAGATAGCCTTTGAAAGAGTATGATTAACTATTATGTTTATCATTTATGTTGTAAAGGATGGATGGCAAAGTGTTGCAAATGTAATGTTTCATTACCTCATTTAGGAACAATTGCAGCGGAAAAATGGCTGAGGCAGTTGCAAAAGTTGCCCGAAGGATTAATGCAACAGTTGAGGAGGCAAAAGATAGTCTGGGTAAGTAACCTTAAATACATTATTTTTTCTGACTCTCAGCTGCTCTTCCTTGAGTATCAATACATAATTCAGATTTGTTGTACTATCTCAGATTTTACCAGCAGATGGCGACAGAAGTTTAAATTTGAATTCTGTAGAAATCTTAAATCTTATTGTGTTCAGTACTTTTCTTCTCTTCAGTGTTTCTGTGCCGTGTTAATGCTATGTAATCTCATACCCATATCCCTCTTCTCTACAGACCTATCCAACTGTCAGCTGATCTCTTTCCCAGATGGTGTGTTCAAGGTCCTGAGGACTGTCTCAGAAAACATTTATGTTATCACATTGGCTGAGAATGAGATGAAGGCCATTTCTAGCAAGTTCTTTTCAACTTTTACTCAAGTCAGAGGTAGAGAATAACACACCACATACTTATCTGATTCACAAAATTAGTATTAAAGACAAGACTTTGTTATATGCTGTTGAACTCCCACTGTTCTCGTCTCAAATATCCTCATGCTGTAACAGAAGAGCAGACAAGTGACCCACTGTTTCACTTGTGTCTTGAATTACCTTGCAGAACTTGACCTGCAAGGCAATGTCCTCACCAAACTGCCCGACACTGTGGGGGAAATGGAGCATTTAACCAGCATCAATCTGGCTAATAACAGCTTCTCCATCTTCCCTGACAAGCTTACTGAAATAGCCACACTGGAGAGGATTAACCTTGAGGGAAATAACATCACTGGTAATATCATGTTGATGTATCGTGTGTATAAAATTAATTGTATAAAAGATTGGTTTGAAATCATTTTCTGTCTTTTAATCTTTTTTTCTCAACAGAAATACCTTTGGAAAAGTTGTCAGTCATGCCAGCGCTGAAGTGGCTTAACATGAAATCAAACCCTTTGGATTCCAACACTCAGTCTGCTCTGAAATCTCCCCACAAATTTGACATTTTGTCAACAACAGAGACCTAAAATATGTCATTACACTGACTATAGACTGCATGGTGTGTGCCTTTAGGGTGAATGCTCTTAAGTGCCTGAGAGATGACTTAAAATACTTAATGGTGACACGACACTGAACAAAAAAAGAAAACAGATGCCTGGAAAGATGATGAGGTTCCTGCTGCTGCTTCTACTTTGGGGGGATGAAATTTGTCATTGTTGAACACAATTTGACTTTTTAATATCGCAAACTGTATATTTTAATAGCTTATTTATGATTTTTGATAGTATGAAAAATAAACGACATTTTGAAAGCAATGTTGTTAATCGTTATTGTTTCAGCCCAGCTTTTATAACCATTACATAGATATATGATGTTATTTTATCATTTTAGCTAAATTCATGGCCATGAAAGACACATGCTTAGGTTATATTGCAGTTAAAAAGGAGGACTTGCACACAGATCCCATGATGGATTGTCATTTCATTGATTAAAGGCAGCTTTATCTCCTGAACTTTCACTGTCTGCAGACATCACATAAATGTTAAATGATAGTAATTATTACTGCATGTTTTTCTATATTTCACCCCCACCCTGCACAGGACTGATGACAAATGAATATAGTCACCTCATGGTGAGTCTCTTTTAGATTTTATGCCCCACAATTATAAAACGCTCTGCCAGAGGATCTGAGGGCCATTGACTATATTGAAGTTTTTAAGGTCAGGCTCAAGACCCATCTTTTTACTGTGGCTTTTGATTAAATGTGTGTCTTGTGAAATTAATTTAATTAAGGTAATTTATTCATTCTGTCTCATTTGAACCTTATTTATTTATTTAGCATCTGTTTTAGGGTATATTTTAATTACTGTTGATTGCTGATTATTATTGTTATCACAGCAGCATCAAGGCTGATATTTGCAGTTTGGAGAGAACAGGATTAGTTGACTGGGTAGGTAAGTAAATGGGGTGGGGGTGTTGTGTGTTTTATCAGTATATATGATCAGTTTTTCCTGAGGGGGAGTGGAGTTATACAGTTGAGTATAAATGACGGATGATTTTCTAAATGATATGATTTTTTTTTTTTTTTTTTTTAATGTGTGAAGCATAACGATATACCATACAAATTGGTATGAAAGGTGCTATATAAAGAAATAAATTTGATTTTGATTTGATTTCCAGATCGGATGCACCACAGATTGATGCTTAGATAAAGAGATTTTACAGTTAATACAAATGCCAATCAAGTTCTGAAACCCCTTTATTTGTACAAACAAAAGCATTAAGCTAGAGTGCAAAAGAGCAAGTCAAAGTGTTTAAGGCAGGCTTTTCAAGATTTCCATAATTAGCAACACAGCAGTGTGAATCAGCTAATCTGATGGTTGGTCTTGCTGTTTTGAGTAGCTGCATGTGTGTGTGTGTATGTGTGCAAATGTTTATAGTTATATGTGCTGTGTTTTGTGCTTGGATGTGTGACGGCTTGTTTTTATTTTAAAATGCATTTGTTTTTATTGTCTTGAAAAGCACTTTGGGTTGCCTTTGGTAGGAAAAGGGCTTTATAAATAAAGTTTGATTTGATTTGTTAGTATTGGTATCATTAAATAATAGCACATGGAAAGCATCTATTTAACATGCCAGGCCGTACTACTCTTTGTTGGTGGGGTCTTGTTACACCCCCATGAACTATATTAAACTTAATAAAAGAGTTCATAACAATTGAACAGCTTGTTAGATGACATGCCTGAAAATGGTCCCAGAGTTCCAGCAGACAATGACATTATAAACACGCATTTTTCTTTTAGACTACAACTAGGATGCAGGCAGTTGAGTAAATAAGTTGTTTTACTTTATCAATTAAATGCCTTTTTGATCAAGGATCTCTTTTTACAATGTTGAATTTCCTTTCTGGGATAAATAAAGTATTTTTTTCATTTAATTTCATTTCATAACTTAACAGTTTAGACAACAAACAACAAAGACTGCTCAAATAGCATAGGCAACAGTAATAAATTAAGTCTCTTAAAATGCAACTTGTTCCTGGTATGTGAAGCCATTTTACATATTAAGTTGCAGAAAATAGATCCACAAGTCTATTATCAAACTGTTGCAGTGAAACTAAAGCAGCAAAAAGTCAATCTGGCCACCTAATCCCTCCTTGTTAATTGGTTTACAGCTTACACCAGTCTGCTCCATCTGCCTCTCTCTGAAAAGAGTTCTCAAGAGTCAGCTTCCAAAGAGGAAAATGGGAAATAAATCTCATGTAAAGCAGCTAGAGAACACATTAATGTTGTAGAACGTGTGAAGGTTCCACAGAGAAGCTGCAATGAGGCAAAATTACTGACTGGTTATTCACAACACAGAAGGCTGTAAGTTACAGATGCCCATATTAGATTTGATTTATATTCAATAACCCCATGGGAACATGCAGAGGTCAGCTGCTGTTCAGCGTTTACACCCTTCAGCGCTGTTCTCTCATGCAGGCAATTAAAGGTGTCTAACCCTCAGGTTAAGTAGCGTGCATGTTTACGCCTCTGCCTTAGTGGCTACCTGCCAGTCATTCTGAAGCTTCTTAGTCCAGCTGAATTTGTTCACAGACCACAGTGGAAGAGATACAAATCAACATGAGCTTTACCACCGAGGAAAGAGGCAGGCCAAACACTGAGGACTACAGGCTGTTTTTCAGTAAGCGCAGCTTTTTCAATGAACTACCCGGATTGTACATTGTGTAGTAGTTGCTTGAATAGCTTATTGCTATCACTCTGCTGACAAATTTCAGAGCTTTATAAAAAGCTCTCACAGTGTTTTTCCTCATAAGAGCTGAAGTTCTATTATTCTTTTCACAGAAAACTCGGAGGGTAGATACATCTCTCCCTTTCATGATGTACCCATATATGCAAATGAAGCTGAGGTTAGCATCACATGTTTCTGGTCATGACTTGGGCATATTTGTAGTCAGATTTATGCTACTCTCAGTTTAAAGGTCCACTGGTAGTATTATTTCTTTGTACTGTAGTTTTGGCTGTTTTCCCTGGTACAGCATAGTGAAATAACATAGATACACTAATTCAAAAAGAGACAATTGCATGTGAAAAACAACATTGCCTTCCTATTTTATGTGATAGTGTTGAGTTCATGTATCAAACTCATTTTCTTACTTTACAGAACATTTTTCATGCAGTTGTGGAAGTTCCAAAATGGACCAATGCAAAGATTGAGGTACATTCTTTCCATGAGCATTTCATATTCTTCACACTTTTCTTTCAACAATCATTTTAGATTTTCATTCACAATTTGATGACCAGTTATTGCTTTCTTTTTGTCTTTGTGTGTTGCTTTAAATCTCTTAGATTGCCACTAAGGAACCTCTTAACCCCTTAAAGCAAGATGTAAAGAAGGGAAACCTTCGTTTTGTGGCCAATGTGTTTCCCCACAAAGGTTATATCTGGAATTATGGAGCTATTCCACAGGCAAGTCCTACTTACACTTAATATATTCGAATAGCAGCAAACCTGTTCAGCTGTATACATGCTCTGTTTTTTGTCAGACATGGGAAGACCCCAACCACAAGGACAGTGACACAGGATGCTGCGGGGATAATGACCCAATTGATATTTGTGATATAGGAAACAAGGTACTGAAATGAACTGGAGTCTTATTCAGGTCCAGCTACGTGCAGCCTTTTCAGAAATGTGTCTGCTATTTTTAGGTGTGTTCTCGGGGAGAAATAATCAAAGTGAAGGTGTTGGGAACTCTAGCTCTGATCGATGAGGGTGAAACAGACTGGAAGGTCATTGTGATCAATACTGAGGACCCAGAAGCTGATGACTTTAATGGTAAAAGTAACCCACAATAGATGTTTTCCTGTGCCATTACAAAATATGTATGGTTATCCAGAGTTTTCACATGATGATTTTTTACAGACATTGATGATGTGAGGCGACTTAAGCCAGGATATCTGGAGGCAACTGTTGACTGGTTTAAAAGATACAAAGTCCCCGATGGGAAACCTGAAAACCAGTTTGCTTTCAATGGAGAATTCAAAGACAGGGTACACCTTTTATCATTTTGTTGAGAATGTTCAATATTACAATATGGAAATATTATACATCCAGTAAAATGCTTATGTCCTTTTAATCAGAAACATGTCATGTTTTTATTGATACACAATGGGTTTGATGGAGAAGACAAAAGTGTAAAATATGTTGTGATTTTCAGGACTTTGCCATAAAAACAGTGAAAAGCACACATGATTTTTGGAAGGCACTGATTTCTCAGAAGAGCAATGCTGGGGAGTTAAACTGGTGAGCAGTTCATGTTCAGATTAAATTTATGCATTTTGTTGCAAACAGGCAATGTGATAATGTATGTTATGAAAGAAATGGTAGTATTTCTTGCCAGTATCCTCTAAAAACTTATTAAGCAACTAATCTGAACAAAAAGTTGCCATGTCTCTATGTGAACAAAGACACATGACAATTTTTTTTTTTTAAAGGACCTTGAAATGCCTTCATACTACAGATAAAAAGGTGGCTTTGTGATGCATTTTTTAGGGTGAGCAGGTGGCTTCTATGTGCAAAATACTGCTGCATTGTAAAGTGCAATCACTTTCTCTCTGTATTCTATCAGTATGAACACCAGTGTGCCCAATAGTCCGTTCTGCTGTACTGCTGGGGATGCAGAGACTGTGGTGAAGTCTGTAAGTTTATCTTAATTACAAATTACAGCTCACAGTTTGAATCTCTTTTATCATTCCTTCTGTAATCTGAGTATAAATGAAAGAAAATAGCAGCACAAAAAGCCAAAGAGAAAAAGAGAGGTATATTATTTAAGTGGGCTTTACTTCACTCATTTCAAATAAGACGTGAAAAAAAAAAACTTTGACTGAAACATTAGTTTTTTTCTCTATGAAGCAGAGGAAAAAAAATCTTTAAGATATTTAACGCTATTGAAGCTTAAAAGGAATTTGTAAAGAGAAAATGCCAGAGTTTAATTATTTGATTGACTCTCATAGGCATGCGCCTTCGGACCTGAAGATCCTATTCCAAGCTCTGGTAGGTGTTTGCTCACTTATTGGTTTTTCTGCAGCATCTCTATGGCGTCAGTCAACAAAAATCCCATATTATGTGCTAATGCAATTTCTCTGGTTTTTATTGTTTTTCAGTTGACAAATGGTTCTACTATGAGAAGTAAAAATGTTCAACAAGATGAAGAAACTAAAGAAGAGAATTCCTCCTTTATGCTCCTCAGTACAAGACAAATGCATATTGGCATTAAGAAAATAGTGATATTTGTTCTTTCATGTCATGTACTTTTAAAAATCAGACCATATGAAAAAAAAACTGTAATACTTTTCGTTGTCCCCTTCAGGATGAATCCCAATAACAAGCAAGTACACTAATAAATCAATCTAAATCCTAGCACAGTGTGTATTGTATTGATTTCATTACCACTTATGCATTCTGTCACGATCAGTGAAATATGTGCCTGCCTCCATAATACGAATTTGAAGCCTTCATTTGACAAATCTGGCTTTCATATTGGAAAATAGGTATAGACACTCATTCTTTTATAATCTTCCATCCAATAATTAACTTAGACATTAAACAGATAAAAAAAAAACCTCTTTGCAGTTTCAATAAATCATGCACATAGTTTTACTGATTGTAAAGCTACAATAGTTTTGGATACAAAAGACTTAAGTTAAAGACTGTAAACCCTATGGGGTGTGACTGCAGGCTTCAGTTGAACAGTAAACTCCGTTAAGCACTGTATGGTTTTGCAATGTCAGCTGAGGCTGTAAGTAGGATTCAGTTACTACTTGGTTTTATTGTGTAGCAAGTAGGATAAAAACAGAATCTGGGTTTCCAAAAACAAAATATCTACTGTTACAACTGTACAAAATGACAGGATCATGGATAATGCTAATGAGAAATGCTGGATAAGAGAAAAATTGAAATGTAGCCTACTTGGGGTTCCTGCTGGAACTAAATAAGGCATATTATTTGTAAGCAACACCAGCAGATGAGACCTTCCAACCTCACTGTATTTTGAAAAGCAAAGTAGCCTATTTAAGGACAAAAACACTGTTATAACCAGTACTTGAGTAGAGGGGGGATGAGGAGGGGATGGCATCCCCCCTGAAATAAAAGCTATCAAAATGATCCCCCCTGTAAAACTGCCATCCCCCCATTCCATCGCCTCCCTTTTTACAGTGAATCCTGGAAATATAACCAATACTCATATAACCTTTTCATTATCAGAAAGTAGTACGGATGTTGAGTGAAAGAAATAAAATCTGAGGTCACAGGGGCACACAAACATGCAATGGTTGATGCCCGATGCCAGAGGGAGCCGCACAAGCCGCGACGGAGAGAGAGATCTTTAAGGATTAACTGCGCTGCAATGTCAGCATGGCCAAACGAGCGGTTGGACAACATGATGTCTGAGACTATTTTAAAAAGACGATAATCACAGGTGAACAATGTCTCAAGACTCAGGAATCACAATCATTACTTTTGATCAATTTATAAAAAAAAAAAAATTGCTTAACTTGCCACAAGTTGCTCAATAAAAACACAGCTGGTTTGTCCAGCTTTCCATGTAGCCTCTTAACTAGCTGAGATTCCTGTTAACTAGCTTGCTAAAACGCAGGACTTGTCATTCAGTCATGTTAGATTCAGATTCATGAGCCTGGCAAACATAGAACCGATATTTACTGTTCACATTAGACGAGGTTTTGTCTGAAATATTTTACCAGCATTAACACCAGCACTCCCAAAAATTTTCTGATTTCCCCGCACACCACCACCACCTCCTCCACCCCCTTCACCTCCCAATGTCATAGTTAAATTGGCCCATTCACTCCCCATGGTTTTACAAATGGGGTAATCTAAATGTTGCAGCCATGTTCTGAATGTCACTGCCACTTCCCAATGTCACCTCAGTGTGCAGTCAGCAGCATGTGTGTATAAATAACTAACACATAACAAACTAAAACACAATTAAAATAGGTTACTGTACAATGTTTTGTATAATATCTATAACATTTTCAAATCAGGCAATCTGAATATTGCAGCCAACTTGTGGATGTGACTGCCACTTCACTATTTCATCTCTTCATACTACTCACAAAAAGTTAAGGATATTTGGCTTTTTGTATGATGTCAGAATGAATCTAAAATCCACTACAACCTTTCCAGGTGAACTGAATTAAACTTTCTCTAAACTTTTCAATGCACATGTACATTGTTTAATGGTTAAATGTTTATTCTGCATCATTCTGTTCACCAAAAACCGAAACTTGAATATCCCTAACCTTTTGTGAGTAGTGTATATATACACATCTGTGTGAAAAAGTTTGCCCCTTTCCTGATTTCTTACTTTTTTGCATGTTAGTCACACTTGAATGTCTCAGATTATCAAACAAATTTAAATGTGAGACAAAGATAACACAAGTAAACAGAAAATGCAGTTTTTAAATGAAGATTTTTATTAGTAAGGGAGGAAAACAATCCAAACCTCCATGGCCCTGTGTGAAAAAAACATAAATAAACTGTGGTTTATCACATCCTTGGAAAGCTGAGTTCAATTTCTCTACCCACACCCAGGCTGGATTACTGCCACATCTGTTCTCAATCAAGAAATCACTTAAATAGGACCTGCCTGATGAAGTTAAGTAGAGCAAAAAGATCCTCAAAAGCTAGACATCATGCTGCAATCCAAAGAAGTTCTGAAAAAAATGAGAAACAAAGTAATTGAAATCTATCAGTATGGAAAAGGTTACAAAGCCATTTCTAAAGCTTTGGGACTCTAGCGAACCTGAGTGAGAGCCATTATCTACAAATGGTGAAATTATGGAACAGTGGTGAACCTTCCCAGGAGTGGACGGCTGACCAAAGTTACCCCAAGAGCACAGCAACGACTCATCCAAGAGGTCACAAAAGACCCCAGAACAACATCCAAAGAACTCCAGGCCTCACTCAATTAAGGTCAGTGTTCATGAGCCGAATATAGTACAGGTAAATGACGTCATTTCGAGTAAATTCTGGACGCTACCCACTCAGGACACTTGGATTACATTGGACGAGCAGTATGGAGGAATATTGACAAGTTTTTGTGGACTTCTAAGGACTTTGTTGGCTCGGGCTCAATCGAACTCCATTATATGAAAGTTGGGGGAAAACGAGAAGCCTTCCTGATCGATGGCTGCATTTATAATATTAAAAAAAAGTGTTCCAGAGTCTTGCTCACCATGAAGGTAAGTGGAAAATAAAGTTAAATCGTTCTGAGGGTGAACTATTCCTTTAAGGAAGCTGAGATCATTCAACGTCTGCACCAAGATGTTGCAGATCTTCTACAAGTCTGTTGTGGAAAGTGCAATTAGCTATGGAGCATCTGCTGGGGCAGCAGCATCAGAATCAGAGACTTGAAGAAACTAAACAAGCTGATCAAGAAAGCTGGTTCTGTGCTGTGGAGAACTCTGGAGCCGCTGGAGCTGATCGTTCAAAAAAGAATGCTGCACAAGCTGATGAAGATGATGAGGACTCTTCCCATCCTCTCCACAACACGGTGAAGAATCAACAGTGTGTTCAGTGGGAGGCTGCGTCAGGTTCGCTGGAGGATGGAGAGATACATAAATTAATTCCTACTAGCAGCCATCACCCTAAAGAACAAGACTTACTGACTTTTTGTTTTGTTTATTTAAAAAAAAAAAAAAAAAGAGTGAGTTTTTACAATACTGAATTTCCCTTCTAGGATGAATAAAGTATTTTTCATTAATTTCAATTCATTCATTCATACAGCTGTTATATATATATATATATATATATATATATATATATATATATATATATATACACATATATATACTGGTTACTGGTTACACCTGAGACCACTGGATCACTCACAGATGAAA
This sequence comes from Atherinomorus stipes, assembly GCA_023101725.1. Lineage (NCBI taxonomy): Eukaryota > Metazoa > Chordata > Actinopteri > Atheriniformes > Atherinidae > Atherinomorus > Atherinomorus stipes. The sequence goes on from JALJCO010004868.1 coordinate 823,184, forward strand.
ACATCTTTATGTCTTGGAGAATTTTAGCCACCACACATTCACAACACTGCTTGGAATATGAAGTCATTTGAAAAAAAAAAATCTTTTCTTTGAAATTCCCATCTTTACCACTAGATGTCAGTAATTCTTACAGACTGTACCTTTAACATTAAAGGACCAGCTGCTCTTAGTAAAAATGTTCTTAACAAAAAAGGATCAGCTGTGGAGCTGGTTGCTATGGTGATGCAAGAACATTCCATTCAGTGGGAGGGGCCCAGAGCACTTATGTCATATCCACTGATGTCATCAACAGGTTGACATGGCAACGATGAAAGGACGCAACACTTCAAAGGACAGATTGCATGACCAGAATCTATAAGTCCAGAAAAGAGTCATATTTGCATTCAGTTCTTGGTCCCAGATCTGAGCACACATACAGAGATTGTACTGCGATTAGAAGAGCATCTTCAAGCCAACAGTATTTAAATTTACAGTATAGTTGAACCATCATTAGAGCATCAAGCAGAAAAATGACTCAAAGCCAAACATCTTCAGATAAACTTTGGAGCAACATGGGTGAAGAGCAACTCATCGAAGACCTGCAGGACGGGATCGTTATCTACCCTTCCGAAAATGTCAGTAAGGAAAATAACGTCGAGCCCACTGCTAGGACTTCTCACTCAAGGGGTGTTCATTATGTGAGCAATCATCCCCAGCACAGACCACGTTACGGCAGGTATGAGTGGAAAAACTCTAACCATCTGGGTAATGGCTCTCCAAACCACATGGGAGATCCAACTCTTCGTGAACAAATTGCCCACCTGACTGACCAAGTGACCACTCTCGAATCCAAGATCCAGAAGAAGGATTTCTTTATCTCCAGAGAGACAGAAAGGAGAATGGCAGCAGAGGCTGAAAGCGAATTCAACAAAATAAATGCTGAAAGGCTGGATTACGCTTTGAAAAAAAGACGGGAGATGAGTGAAGTCCCTGAAAGAGATCAAAGCACGAACACAGGAAATCGTGAAGAAATGGATCAGGCCACCGCAACTCCTAATGGAGGGAACAAAGGTGAGTCTGAAAAAGCAAACAATCTTGCGACAGCTCTTGAGGAGATGGAGAGATTAAAGAAAAAGCTTGAAGTAGAGACTGCCCTCCAACTTGAGCTGACATGCAAGCTAACAGGGTTGGAGAACGTGAAAAAATACCTTGAACGGAAAGAAGCAGAACTCACCGTAGAGGTGAAATCTGTGAGGGAATCCGTCAGCTACCAGTCTGAAATGACTGCAGAGGAACCTGCTCCACAGTTTTCTGGAGCAGGGACAGCTTGCAGGAATGAAAATGTCTGCAAGCCACTGCTTTCCACACCTGAAGCAGTTGAACCAGAGGGGTTGTCTGAAGGACAAGAAAGGAAACCAGAGGACCCAAAGAAAAACCAAGTCCAGGTAGGCCAGAAAACCTTTCTAGAGGACTCAAACAGCAAAGATTACTTCTGTCCCTCAATTGGAAAGCCAGAACAAGAAAGACTTTCTGAATCTGTGGAGGGATGTATTACAGAACTGGTCCCAGAACCACAGGAGGTTCTTGGAGAAAATAAGGAACTACTTGAATCTGCTGCTGAAATCATCGAACCTCAAGTCATCCAGGAATGTACAAAAGAAACAGAAATCCTTCCTGAGAGCTCTGTGAATTCAGATAATTTGTCTTCATCGCTTATGGAGCCAGAACCAGTAACACCCTCTGAATCTGTGGAGGAACGTATGACAGAACTGGTCTCAGAGCCACAGGAGGTCTTTGAGAAACCAGTAGGAGAAACCATGAAGAAAAAGCGACGCAAACACAAGAGGAGCTTTAAATCCACTGTGGAAATCAGTCAACCTGAAGAAATCCACGCTGTTGGAGAGACAGAAATCTTTCCTACGAGCTCTGTGAATTCAGATCATTTGTCTTCATCGCTTACGGAGCCAGAACCAGTAACACCCTCTGAATCTGCAGAGGAACGTATGACAGAACTGGTCTCAGAACCACAGGAGGTTCTTGGAAAAAATAAGGAACTACTTGAATCTGCTGCTGAAATCACTGAACCTCAAGTCATCCAGAAATGTACAAAAGAAACAGAAATCCTTCCTGAGAACTCTGTGATTTCAGATAACGTCACGTCCTCAATTATGGAGCCAGAACCAGAAGACCGCTCTGAATCTGTGCAGGAACGTATGACAGAACTGGTCTCAGAGCCACAGGAGGTCTCTGAGAAACCACCAGTAGGAGAAACCATGAAGAAAAAGCGACAAAAACACAAGAGGAGCTTAACATCCAGTGTGGAAATCAGTCAACCTGAAGAAATCCACGCTGTTGGAGAGACAGAAATATTTCCTGAGAGCTCTGTGAATTCAGATCATTTGTCTTCATCGCTTATGGAGCCAGAACCAGTAACACCCTCTGAATCTGTGCAGGAACGTATGACAGAACTGGTCTCGGAACCACAGGAGGTTCTTGGAGTAAATAAGGACCTACTTGAATCTGCTGCTGAAATCATCGAACCTCATGTCATCCAGGAATGTACAAAAGAAACAGAAGTTCTTCCTGAGAGCTCTGTGAATTCAGATAATTTGTCTTCATCACTTATGGAGCCAGAACCAGTAACACCCTCTGAATCTGTAGAGGAATGTATGACAGAACTGGTCTCAGAGCCACAGGAGGTCTCTGAGAAACCACCAGTAGGAGAAACCATGAAGAAAAAGCGACAAAAATACAAGAGGAGCTTAACATCCAGTGTGGAAATCAGTCAACCTGAAGAAATCCACGCTGTTGGAGAGACAGAAATATTTCCTGAGAGCTCTGTGAATTCAGATCATTTGACTTTATCGCTTATGGAGCCAGAACCAGTAACACCCTGCGGAGAAACATATGACAGAACTGGTCTCGGAACCACGGGAGGTTCTTGGAGAAAATAAGGAACTACTTGAATCTGCTGCTGAAATCATCGAACCTCATGTCATCCAGGAATGTACAAAAGAAACAGAAGTTCTTCCTGAGAGCTCTGTGAATTCAGATAATTTGTCTTCATCACTTATGGAGCCAGAACCAGTAACATCCTCTGAATCTGTAGAGGAATGTATGACAGAACTGGTCTCAGAGCCACAGGAGGTCTCTGAGAAACCAGTAGGAGAAACCATGAAGAAAAAGCGACGCAAACACAAGAGGAGCTTTAAATCCAGTGTGGAAATCAGTCAACCTGAAGAAATCCACATTGTTGGGGAAACAGAAATATTTCCTACGAGCTCTGTGAATTCAGATAATTTGACTTCATCGATTATGGAGCCAGAACCAGTAACACCCTCTGAATCTGTGGAGGAACGTATGACAGAACAAGTCCCGGAACCACAGGAGGTTCTTGGAGAAAATAAGGAACTACTTGAATCTGCTGCTGAAATCACTGAACCTCAAGTCATCCAGAAATGTACAAAAGAAACGGAAATCCTTCCTGAGAGCTCTGTGATTTTAGATAACGTCACGTCCTCAATTATGGAGCCAGAACCAGAAGACCGCTCTGAATCTGTGCAGGAACGTATGACAGAACTGGTCTCAGAGCCACAGGAGGTCTCTGAGAAACCAGTAGGAGAAACCATGAAGAAAAAGCGACGAAAACACAGGAGGAGCTTTAAATCCAGTGTGGAAATCAGTCAACCTGAAGAAATCCACGCTGTTGGAGAGACAGAAATATTTCCTGAGAGCTCTGTGAATTCAGATCATTTGTCTTCATCGCTTATGGAGCCAGAACCAGTAACACCCTCTGAATCTGTAGAGGAACGTATGACAGAACTGGTCCCGGAACCACAGGAGGTTCTTGGAGAAAATAAGGAACTACTTGAATCTGCTGTTGAAAACACTGAACCTCAAGTCATCCAGGAATGTACAAAAGAAACAGAACTCCTTCCTGAGAGCTCTGTGAATTCAGATAATTTGACTTCATCGCTTATGGAGCCAGAACCAGTAACACCCTCTGAATCTGTGGAGGAACGTATGACAGAACTGGTCTCAGAGCCACAGGAGGTCTCTGAGAAACCAGTAGGAGAAACCATGAAGAAAAAGCGACGAAAACACAAGAGGAGCTTTAAATCCAGTGTGGAAATCAGTCAACGTGAAGAAATCCACGCTGTTGGAGAGACAGAAATATTTCCTGAGAGCTCTGTGAATTCAGATCATTTGACTTTATCGCTTATGGAGCCAGAACCAGTAACACCCGCGGAGAAACATATGACAGAACTGGTCTCGGAACCACAGGAGGTTCTTGGAGAAAATAAGGACCTACTTGAATCTGCTGCTGAAATCATCGAACCTCATGTCATCCAGGAATGTACAAAAGAAACAGAACTCCTTCCTGAGAGCTCTGTGAATTCAGATAATTTGTCTTCATCACTTATGGAGCCAGAACCAGTAACACCCTCTGAATCTGTGCAGGAACGTATGACAGAACTGGTCTCAGAGCCACAGGAGGTCTCTGAGAAACCAGTAGGAGAAACCATGAAGAAAAAGCGACGCAAACACAAGAGGAGCTTTAAATCCAGTGTGGAAATCAGTCAACCTGAAGAAATCCACGCTGTTGGAGAGACAGAAATATTTCCTGAGAGCTCTGTGAATTCAGATCATTTGACTTCATCGCTTATGGAGCCAGAACCAGTAACACCCTCTGAATCTGTAGAGGAACGTATGACACAACTGGTCTCAGAGCCACAGGAGGTCTCTGAGAAACCAGTAGGAGAAACCATGAAGAAAAAGCGACGCAAACACAAGAGGAGCTTTAAATCCAGTGTGGAAATCAGTCAACCTGAAGAAATCCACATTGTTGGGGAAACAGAAATCTTTCCTACGAGCTCTGTGAATTCAGATAATTTGACTTCATCGCTTATGGAGCCAGAACCAGTAACACCCTCTGAATCTGTGGAGGAACGTATGACAGAAATGGTCCCGGAACCACAGGAGGTTCTTGGAGAAAATAAGGACCTACTTGAATCTGCTGCTGAAATCACTGAACCTCAAGTCATCCAGAAATGTACAAAAGAAACAGAAATCCTTCCTGAGAGCTCTGTGATTTCAGATAACGTCACGTCCTCAATTATGGAGCCAGAACCAGAAGACCGCTCTGAATCTGTGCAGGAACGTATGACAGAACTGGTCTCAGAGCCACAGGAGGTCTCTGAGAAACCAGTAGGAGAAACCATGAAGAAAAAGCGACGAAAACACAAGAGGAGCTTAACATCCAGTGTGGAAATCAGTCAACGTGAAGAAATCCACGCTGTTGGAGAGACAGAAATATTTCCTGAGAGCTCTGTGAATTCAGATCATTTGACTTTATCGCTTATGGAGCCAGAACCAGTAACACCCGCGGAGAAACATATGACAGAACTGGTCTCAGACCCACAGGAGGTTCTTGGAGAAAATAAGGACCTACTTGAATCTGCTGCTGAAATCATCGAACCTCATGTCATCCAGGAATGTACAAAAGAAACAGAAATCCTTCCTGAGAGCTCTGTGATTTCAGATAACGTCACGTCCTCAATTATGGAGCCAGAATCAGAAGACCGCTCTGAATCTGTGCAGGAACGTATGACAGAACTGGTCTCAGAGCCACAGGAGGTCTCTGAGAAACCAGTAGGAGAAACCATGAAGAAAAAGCGACGAAAACACAAGAGGAGCTTAACATCCAGTGTGGAAATCAGTCAACGTGAAGAAATCCACATTGTTGGAGAGACAGAAATCTTTCCTGAGAGCTCTGTGAATTCAGATCATTTGACTTTATCGCTTATGGAGCCAGAACCAGTAACACCCTCTGAATCTGTAGAGGAACATATGACAGAACTGGTCTCGGAACCACAGGAGGTTCTTGGAGAAAATAAGGACCTACTTGAATCTGCTGCTGAAATCATCGAACCTCATGTCATCCAGGAATGTACAAAAGAAACAGAACTTCTTCCTGAGAGCTCTGTGAATTCAGATAATTTGTCTTCATCGCTTATGGAGCCAGAACCAGTAACACCCTCTGAATCTGTAGAGGGACGTAAATCCAGTGTGGAAATCAGTCAACCTGAAGGAATCCAGGAAGTTTCTGAAGAAAAAGAAATCTTTCCTGAGAGCTGTGTTAAGTCAGATGACGTCACGTTCTCAATTATGGAGCTAGAACCAGAAACACCCTCTGAATCATTAGAAGAACATATCACAGAAATGGCCCTAGAACCACAGGAGATTTCTGTGAAACCAGTATCCAAAACCACTAAGAAAAAGCGACGCGAAGAGAAGAAGAGCTTAAAATCCAATGTGGAAAGGAGTCAACCTGAAGAGGCTGAAGCGACAGAAATCCTTCCCAGGAGTTCTGTTAATTCAGATAGCATCACTTCCTCAGTTATTGAGCCTGAACCAGAAGAAAGCTCTGAATTAGTAGAGGACTGTGTGACAGAACTGATCTCAGAACCACAACAGATTTCTGAGAAACCAACAAGAGAAATCACAAAGAAAAAGCGACGCAAAGAGAAGAAGAGCTTAAAATCCACTATGGAAAGGAGTCAACCTGAAGAAATCCAGGAAGTTGCTGAGGAATCAGAAATCTTTCCTGAGAGCTCTGTTAATTCAGATAACTCTTCAGTTATTGAGCCTGAACCAGAAGAATGCTCTCTATTAGTGGAGGAATGTGTCACAGAATTGCCTGTATCAAATAGCTGGTTTAACATACCCAGTATGGGGCTCCGATTCATGGGTGGACTTATCCAGAAATGCGCAGTTGTGATAAGCAGTCCCATAAAGCTGATTATGAGCTTGATAAACACACAAGAATTTATTGTGGAAATCTGTGAACCTGAAGTAACCCATGAATTTATGGAAGACGAGGACATGTATCCTGAGGTCCTGTTTCTTTAAAATAGCAGATGTTCACTCTTTGCCGAGCCAAAACCAGAAGAACTTTGTCTGCACAAAAAGAAGAATACACTTATCCCAAAGGAACTAACACAACATACACAATATACAGAAAAACATTAAATAAATATAACTAATTAAAAACTAATAAAAAGAATCTTTATAAAAATCATAAAACAAAAAAATTAAATTAAAAAATGAAAAAATAAAATAAAAAAATAAAAAAATATAAAAATAAAAAAATATAAAAATTTAAAAAAAAAAAAAAAAAAAAAAAAAAAAAAAAAATTCCCCTCCCTGGGCTGCCACCTTATCGTGGTGGAGGGGTTTGCGTGTTCCGAAGATCCTAGGGGCTATGTTGTCGGGGGCTAGATTATGCCCCTGGTTGGGTCACCCATGGCAAACAGGTTACTAGGGGAGGAACCAGACAAAGCGCAGCCCAAACACCCTTATGGGGAGAAACAGTGTTGGAGCCACGTTTCCCTTGCACAGACGCGGGTCACCGGGACCTCCTTCTGGAGCCAGGCCTGGAGGTGGGACACAGAAGCGAGCGCCTGGTGGCTGGGCTTCTGCTCATGGGGCCTGGTCGGGCTCAGCCTGAAAGGATGACATACGGCCCCCTTCCCATGAACCCACCACCCGTGGGACGGGCCATCCCAGAGGAAAAAATTATTTCTCAAAGCTTTCTCTTTTGCATCTCAGAAAACAAAAAGGAGATCTCATCCCAGCCTCACTCAGGTTTCAAATCGTTCTCGAGAATGTCTCTTTTGTTTCTCCTAAAATTAGGAGAAACAAAACTAGGAGAAATAGTCTCATTTGAGACTTAATGGAGACATCTTGACAATAATTTGAGAAATGATTGAGATCTCCTTTGGAACTGGAAGTGGGACTAGGTTGAGATTTTGTGCAACGTTTCTATCTGGAGATGAGGTTAAGAAACAGGAGAAATGAGCCATTGTCTCATTTAGCTCTCACATGGATCTCACATGTGTCTAGGAGAAGTAAATGAAACCTTTATGAGATCTCCTTTTCCAAAATTATTTTCCTCTGGGATAGGGGTTGGGTGCAGTGTGAGTTGGGCGGCGGCAGGGGAGACCATGGCGGTCCGACCCCCGGCTGCAGAAGCTAGGTCTAGGGATGTGGAATGTCACCTCTCTGATTGGAAAGGAGCTTGAGCTGGTGCGCGAGGCTGTGTGCTTCCGATTAGATATAGTTGGACTTACCTTGATGTGCAGCTCGGGCTCTGGAAACACCATCCTTGAGAGGGGCTGGACCTTGTTCTACTCTGGAGTTGCTCCTGGTGAGAGGCGCCAGGCAGGTTTGGGCACACTCATTGCCCCCCGGCTCGGCGCCTGTACGTTTGGGTTTACCCTGGTGGACGAAAGGGTAACCTCCCTCTGCCTCCGGGTGGGGGCATGGGTCCTCACTGTTGTTTGTGCCTATGCACCAAACAACTGTTGGAAAGCACTCCTTCTGTGGACTGCTGGGGGACTTCAATGCTCATGTGAGCAGTGAGGGGCGTGATTGGGAGGAACGGCCCCTCTGATCTGAACCAGAGTGGTGTTTTGTTGCTGGACTTCTGTGCTCGTCATGGACTGTCCATAACAAACACCATGTTCAGGCATAAGAGTGTCCACATGTACACCTGGCATCAGGACACCTTAGGCCACAGCTCGATGATAGACTTCGTAGTAGTGTCATCAGAATTGTGGCCCCTTATCCTGGATATTTGGGTGAAGAGAGGGGCGGTGCTGTCCACCAATCACTACCTGGTGGTGAGTGGGCTCAGATGGTGGGGGACGATGCCAGTAAGACCTGGCAGGCCCAAACGTGTCGTGAGGGTCTCCTGGGAATATCTGGCAGAGTCCCGTCAGAGAGAGCTTTAACTCCCACCTCCAGGAGTGCTTCAACCATGTTCCAAGGGGGACCGGGACATTGAGTTGGAATGGGCTGTTTTCCATACCTCTAGCTGAAGCTGCTAGTCAGAGCTGTGGCCCTAAAGTTCTCGGTACCTGTCGTGGCAGTAATCCCCAAACTCACTGGTGGACACCAGTGGTGAGGGATGCCGTTAAGCTGAAGGAGTCCTACTGGGCCTTCCTGGCCTGTGGGACTCCTGGCGCTAGGAACACACTGCATGCGGAAGCGCGCCGAAGCGCAGCGCACTGATTTTCTCATCGATGGCGCTCCTCTTTCTGTCCACATCGGACGCGCACAGTCGGCAGCAGTCCTGCTTCTCTGCTGTGCTTCTAGAGCTAATAATTCCACAGTGGCCACATCTCCTGTTCTTTTTTCACACTATTTACAAGCAGAAAGCCGACATTTCTGTGTGTGAATCTTTCCATTTGCATTTTCAATACATATGAAGACATAATTGACATATTATTGGATCTCATAAAAAGAGATCGGGTTTTAAAGCTTATCTGGGTGTTTTTAATTTGAAATGTATTTTGATAGAATTACCTTATGTTCCTGCTTATTTTCCTGCCTGGCTTAACAAATTTGGCCGTGGCTCGCACAGAAAATAAGTCAGAAGCCGAAACGATCGCTCTACGCCGTGCGCGGATTTTGACGCTGCACAACGCAGCGCACCACGCAACGCCTGATGTGGTCGACACCGTCTGTTGACAAGGGCGCCAAAATGAAACTGCTGCGCTTCGGCGTGCTTCCGCATGCAGTGTGTCCCTAGGGTGAGGCTGCTGACAGGTATCGGCATGTTCTGGTTGTTGCTGAAAGCTACAGTATACAATCCGAGTGTAACGACGGAGACCCCTCCAGCCTTCATACAGTAGTTCTCTGACATGGTGCTGGATACACAGTGCAATTTCCCGCCCGATCAGTAGGGGTCGCTATGCAAGACTGGCCTACTGATATGATGCCGATAGTCGGTAACCTCGGTGGTTATTTTGCTTCCAGTTACAGTGAGCAATGGTGTCCGATAGAGAGAGACTGTTGTTGTTGCTGCAGCTGAATAACAATGAAACAGAGATAATTTCTATGCAAAAATAAATATGATGGGGAGATTTGGGTATTTCCCAAGCGGCAACCTCTGGTGGCCAACTATGATGCTACCCGGAAGAAGCCATTTTTTGTAGTTCTCCCTTCATCTGCTAGGGGCTGGCTGTAAGACTGAGCAAATCCCCATAGACTCATATGTTAAAAAGGCCAACTTCACAGCAGAAATAAACATGTTTACAGCCTGGTTCAAAAAATCATTTTATGTTTAATAGGTCAAGTTTACCTTCATGTCAACTGTGAGGGGGGTGAATTTTTTTTTATAACTCATTCGTTTAGATGTTATTCATTCTTGAAATTACACATAATTAAGGGCATGTCCTTATGATTGACATGCGGCAGACCGGAAGTCCGGCCTGCCGACCGGGGGCTCCTATAGTTAGCTCCTTGTTTGCTCTCAGTAAGGTCTCAGTTTGTAGCAGAGTTGCACAACGGCAGTTTTTAGTCAGGAAATAGCAAGTCTAAGCATGTCTAACCTTAACCCCGCCTCTTAGGGGGCAAAAACTCAGACATGAAAGGAGTTAGGTGAGGCCATGGAGAACGACTTCCGGACGGTTTCGAGGCGATTCTGGTCCACCATTTGGCAGCTCAGTAGGGGGAAGCCGTGCACGTCAACACTGTGTACAGTGGGCATGGTGGGCTGCTGACCTCAACTCAGGGGTGGACTCTTCTGTCACCGGGACTGAGGTCACTGAGGTAGTTAAAAAGCTCCTCAGTGGCAGGCCCCCGGGGATAGATGAGATCTGCCCGGAGTTCCTAAAGGGCGAAGTTTCATTATAAACATACAGTATGTAGAAGCCCCTGTAGAGTGTAAGGTCCACACTGAACATGCCAATGCAAAAAATGTACAAATACTAGTCCGATGAGGCCACTCCACCTGAATGCCAAAATAGCATCCCCAGCCACAGACCGGAAGTGACGTAGGGCTAGGCAAACGCTCCTGACTCTACTGATAAAAAACATAGATCACAGCAGGAGGAGGCGACTCTGAATACGACATTCATCACAGTTTTAATGCTGAGGGCCACAGCTATATGTAGACACATGAAAATGTGGAAAATAACATTGAAAAAAATGTTTTTTGTAAGTCACCTCTCAACAGTTTTCATTTTTAAATCATGTGTACAAGATGCTTGGTGTCACACATTTAAACCTTTTATAGGTCTACAGTCTTTAGAACATTTAAAAAATCTGTTCCTGTTTATCTTATTAATTTTATCTTATTTTAGCAACCATCATTATGCATTTGTTAATGTTTTAAGAAAAAGTCTCATTTGAGACTTAATGGAGACATCTTGACAATTATTTGAGAAATGATTGAGATCTCCTTTGGAACTGGAAGTGGGACTAGGTTGAGATTTTGTGCAACGTTTCTATCTGGAGATGAGGTTAAGAAACAGGAGAAATGAGCCATTGTCTCATTTAGCTCTCACATGGATCTCACATGTGTTTAGGAGAAGTAAATGAAACCTTTATGAGATCTCCTTTTCCAAAATTATTTTCCTCTGGGATAGGGGTTGGGTGCAGTGTGAGTTGGGTGGCGGCAGGGGAGACCATGGCGGTCCGACCCCCGGCTGCAGAAGCTAGGTCTAGGGATGTGGAATGTCACCTCTCTGATTGGAAAGGAGCTTGAGCTGGTGCGCGAGGCTGTGTGCTTCCGATTAGATATAGTTGGACTTACCTTGATGTGCAGCTCGGGCTCTGGAAACACCATCCCTGAGAGGGGCGGGACCTTGTTCTACTCTGGAGTTGCTCCTGGTGAGAGGCGCCAGGCAGGTTTGGGCATACTCATTGCCCCCCGGCTCGGCGCCTGTATGTTTGGGTTTACCCTGGTGGACGAAAGGGTAACCTCCCTCTGCCTCCGGGTGGGGGCACGGGTCCTGACTGTTGTTTGTGCCTATGCACCAAACAACTGTTGGAAAGCACTCCTTCTGTGGACTGCTGGGGGACTTCAATGCTCATGTGAGCAGTGAGGGGCGTGATTGGGAGGAACGGCCCCTCTGATCTGAACCCGAGTGGTGTTTTGTTGCTGGACTTCTGTGCTCTTCATGGACTGTCCATAACAAACACCATGTTCAGGCATAAGAGTGTCCACATGTACACCTGGCATCAGGACACCTTAGGCCACAGCTCGATGATAGACTTAGTAGTAGTGTCATCAGAATTTTGGCCCCTTATCCTGGATATTTGGGTGAAGATTACATAAACTTCTGTGTGGACAACATCGTTCCAACAAGAACAGTGAGGTGCTTCCCCAATAACAAACCCTGGATCACCAGTGACCTGAAAAACTGCTGAACATCAAAAAGAAAGCTTTCAGGGATGGAGACAGAGAGTTACTGAAGACCACACAAAAACAACTGAAAACACAGACTAAGAAGTGCAAGGAGGACTACAGGAAGAAGTTGGAGAGCCAGCTCCAGCAGAACAACATGAGGGATGTGTGGTTGGGAATAGGGCTGGGCGATATATCGATATGAAAAATATATCGATATATTTTCAAATGAGATATGGAATTGGACCATATCGCCCATATCGAGATATGGAGTTCAATGTGTGTTTGTTTTGTCTTTGTATATAAATGCTGACCTTACTAGGGTTTGTTACAGTTAATTCTGTGTAATGTTCCTTACTTGCATCTGCGAGTATTATTACATACAGTATTATACAGTATTTCTGTTTACATTTGATCATTCTTTGAACAGCTGAGCATTATTTCATCCGATCTGTTTAAATTAAACTACTTGTAATGTCATATTTGGCTCTGACTGTAACAAAATATTTGATCTCACCTTGCGATAAAAATATCGAGATATATATCGTATATCGATATTCAGCCTAAATATATCGAGATATGACTTTTGGTCCATATCCCCCAGCCCTAGTTGGGAATGAAGAAGATCACTGGCTTCAAGTTAAAGGGGGACCAGACTAACGGAGGTCTGGACAGAGCTAACGAACTGAACATGTTCTTCAATAGGTTCAGTTCTCCTCCTGCCGACAACCCAACGCACCACACACCCTCCATGAGCCCACAGCTTTCCTGTCCCACCTCCACTCTGTCACCCTGCACCTCAGTCATTGACCTGAACACAGCCTCCTCTCTCTCCACATCAGGACATCCTGAGACCTCTTTTGCCTCCACCTCCAGCCTGACTGTCTCCTGTGACCAGCTCAAGAAACAACTAGAGAAACTGAACAGGAACAAGGCTGCAGGTCCAGATGGTGTCAGTCCCAGAGTTCTCAAGACTTGCTCAGAACAACTTTGTCCGGTTCTCCAGCACCTTTTTAACACCAGCCTGAGACAGAACAGAGTTCCTGTGCTGTGGAAAACGTCCTGTCTTTTTCCTGTCCCTAAAAAAACACAACCAGCTGAACCAAATGACTACAGACCAGTTGCCCTGACATCTCACATCATGAAAGTCCTGGAGAGACTCTTACTGGCTCACCTCAACAAGCAAGTGATTACCTTTCAGGACCCATTACAGTTCGCATATCGTAATGTGCTTGGGGTTGAAGACGCCATCATCTTCCTGCTTCAGAGAGCCCACTCTCATCTGGACCAGTCCAGTCGGGCAGCACTTTGAGGGTCATGTTCTTTGATTTTTCAAGTGCAGTTAATACTATTCAGCCTGCTTTGCTATGTCAGAAGCTCCATAACTTCCAGGTGGATCCCTCCACAACCACCTGAATTTACGACTACCTAACAAACAGACCACAGTTTGTGAGACTGAAAGGTTGTGTGTCTGAGATGGTGATCAGCAGCAATGGAGCACCACAAGGAACTGTACTCTCACCATTCCTCTTTACACTGTACGCCTCAGACTTTCAGTACAACTCTGAGTCCTGTCATCTGCAGAGATACTCTGATGACTGCAGTTGTGGCGTGTATCAGTGAAGGACAAGAAGCCGAGTACAGGGAACTGGTCAATCAGTTTGTGAAATAGTGCGGTAACAATCAGCTCATCTTACATACCAGCAAGACTAAAGAGATGATTGTTGACTTCAGGAGGAGTAAGAATAAGCAACATAGTCCTGTCTACATCCTGGAAGAGGAGGTGGAGGAGAACTACAAATACCTCGGAGTTCAGCTGGACAACAGACTCGACTGGAAATGCAACACTGACTACATCTACAAGAAAGGTCAGAGCAGACTCTACTTCTTAAAGGAATAGTTCACCCTCAGAACGATTTAACTTTATTTTCCACTTACCTTCATGGTAAGCAAGACTCTGGAACACTTTTTTAATATTTCAAATGCAGCCGGCGATAAGGACGGCTTCTTGTTTTCACCCAACTTTCATATAATGGAGATCGATTGAGCCCGGGCCAACAAAGTCCTTAGAAGTCCATAAAAACTTGTCAATATAACCTCCATACTGCTCGTCCAATGTAATCCAAGTGTCCTGAGTGGGTAGTGTCCATAATTTACTGAAAACTACGCCATTTACTATATTTATAGAGCCTAAATAGAAGTACATCGCATCTCTTGCGCGCACGCCGATGTGCGTTCATGAAACTACGGAAGGCGCGGCAGACGAGATCGCGCGTTCTCTTTTTCTTTCATTGTTTGTTTTAAATCAATATCCAACTCCTCTTGTGTTTGTCCCGGTTAGTCTGCAGCTCTGTTGCCCTTAACACAATGTAAACAGTGAATTTCTTCTTCTACTCTTGAATTATCGGCAGCGTTGGCTCTGAACGCCGAGGCTTCCGTAGTTTCGTGGATGCACAGGTGCGTGCTCCGTAGAGTAATATATTCTTCTTTTTAGGCTCTAAAAAAATAGTAAATGACGTCGTTTCAAGTAAATTCTGGACGCTACCCACTCAGGACACTTGGATTACATTGAACGAGCAGTATGGAGGAATATTGACTAGTTTTTGTGGACTTCTAAGGACTTTGTTGGCTCGGGCTCAATCGAACTCCATTATATGAAAGTTGGGGGAAAACGAGAAGCCTTCCTGATCGATGGCTGCATTTATAATATTAAAAAAAGTGTTCCAGAGTCTTGCTCACCATGAAGGTAAGTGGAAAATAAAGTTAAATCGTTCTGAGGGTGAACTATTCCTTTAAGGAAGCTGAGATCATTCAACGTCTGCACCAAGATGTTGCAGATCTTCTACAAGTCTGTTGTGGAAAGTGCAATTAGCTTTGCAGCATCTGCTGGGGCAGCAGCATCAGAATCAGAGACTTTAAGAAACTAAACAAGCTGATCAAGAAAGCTGGTTCAGTGCTGTGGAGAACTCTGGAGCTGCTGGAGCTGATCGTTCAAAAAAGAATGCTGCACAAGCTGATGAAGATGATGAGGACTCTTCCCATCCTCTCCACAACACGGTGAAGAATCAACAGTGTGTTCAGTGGGAGGCTGCGTCAGGTTCGCTGGAGGATGGAGAGATACATAAATTAATTCCTACTAGCAGCCATCACCCTAAAGAACAAGACTTACTGACTTTTTGTTTTGTTTATTTAAAAAAAAAAAAAAAAAAGAGTGAGTTTTTACAATACTGAATTTCCCTTCTAGGATGAATAAAGTATTTTTCATTAATTTCAATTCATTCATTCATACAGCTGTATATATATATATATATATATATATATATATATATATATATACACATATATATACTGGTTACTGGTTACACCTGAGACCACTGGATCACTCACAGATGAAAACATCTTTATGTCTTGGAGAATTTTAGCCACCACACATTCACAACACTGCTTGGAATATGAAGTCATTTGAAAAAAAAAAAAATTTCTTTGAAATTCCCATCTATACCACTAGATGTCAGTAATTCTTACAGACTGTACCTTTAACATTAAAGGACCAGCTGCTCTTAGTAAAAATGTTCTTAACAAAAAAGGATCAGCTGTGGAGCTGGTTGCTATGGTGATGCAAGAACATTCCATTCAGTGGGAGGGGCCCAGAGCACTTATGTCATATCCACTGATGTCATCAACAGGTTGACATGGCAACGATGAAAGGACGCAACACTTCAAAGGACAGATTGCATGACCAGAATCTATAAGTCCGAAAAGAGAGTCATATTTGCATTCAGTTCTTGGTCCCAGATCTGAGCACACATACAGAGATTGTACTGCGATTAGAAGAGCATCTTCAAGCCAACAGTCTTTAAATTTACAGTATAGTTGAACCATCATTAGAGCATCAAGCAGAAAAATGACTCAAAGCCAAACATCTTCAGATAAACTTTGGAGCAACATGGGTGAAGAGCAACTCATCGAAGACCTGCAGGACGGGATCGTTATCTACCCTTCCGAAAATGTCAGTAAGGAAAATAACGTCGAGCCCACTGCTAGGACTTCTCACTCAAGGGGTGTTCATTATGTGAGCAATCATCCCCAGCACAGACCACGTTACGGCAGGTATGAGTGGAAAAACTCTAACCATCTGAGTAATGGCTCTCCAAACCACATGGGAGATCCAACTCTTCGTGAACAAATTGCCCACCTGACTGACCAAGTGACCACTCTCGAATCCAAGATCCAGAAGAAGGATTTCTTTATCTCCAGAGAGACAGAAAGGAGAATGGCAGCAGAGGCTGAAAGCGAATTCAACAAAATAAATGCTGAAAGGCTGGATTACGCTTTGAAAAAAAGACGGGAGATGAGTGAAGTCCCTGAAAGAGATCAAAGCACGAACACAGGAAATCGTGAAGAAATGGATCAGGCCACCAAAACTCCTAATGGAGGGAACAAAGGTGCGTTTGAAAAAAGAAAACAATCTTGCGACAGCTCTTGAGGAGATGGAGAGATTAAAGAAAAAGCTTGAAGTAGAGACTGCCCTCCAACTTGAGCTGACATGCAAGCTAACAGGGTTGGAGAACGTGAAAAAATACCTTGAACGGAAAGAAGCAGAACTCACCGTCGAGGTGAAATCTGTGAGGGAATCCGTCAGCTACCAGTCTGAAATGACTGCAGAGGAACCTGCTCCACAGTTTTCTGGAGCAGGATCAGCTTGCAGGAATGGAAATGTCTGCGAGCCACTGCTTTCCACACCTGAAGCAGTTGAACCAGAGGGGTTGTCTGAAGGACAAGAAAGGAAACCAGAGGACCCAAAGAAAAACCAAGTCCAGGTAGGCCAGAAAACCTTTCTAGAGGACTCAAACAGCAAAGATTACTTCTGTCCCTCAATTGGAAAGCCAGAACAAGAAAGACTTTCTGAATCTGTGGAGGGATGTATGACAGAACTGGTCCCAGAACCACAGGAGGTTCTTGGAGAAAATAAGGCACTACTTGAATCTGCTGCTGAAATCATCGAACCTCATGTCATCCAGGAATGTACGAAAGAAACAGAAATCCTTCCTGAGAGCTCTGTGAATTCAGATAATTTGTCTTCATCGCTTATGGAGCCAGAACCAGTAACACCCTCTGAATCCGTAGAGGAACGTATGACAGAACTGGTCTCAGAGCCACAGGAGGTCTCTGAGAAACCAGTAAGAGAAACCATGAAGAAAAAGCGACGCAAACACAAGAGGAGCTTTAAATCCAGTGTGGAAATCAGTCAACCTGAAGAAATCCACATTGTTGGGGAAACAGAAATCTTTCCTACGAGCTCTGTGAATTCAGATAATTTGACTTTATCGCTTATGGAGCCAGAACCAGTAACACCCTCTGAATCTGCAGAGGAACGTATGACAGAACTGGTCCCGGAACCACAGGAGGTTCTTGGAGAAAATAAGGCACTACTTGAATCTGCTGCTGAAATCTCTGAACCTCATGTCATCCAGGAATGTTCAAAAGAAACAGAAATCCTTCCTGAGAGCTCTGTGAATTCAGATAATTTGTCTTCATCACTTATGGAGCCAGAACCAGTAACACCCTCTGAATCTGTGGAGGAACGTATGACAGAACTGGTCCCGGAACCACAGGAGGTTCTTGGAGAAAATAAGGAACTTCTTGAATCTGCTGCTGAAATCACTGAACCTCAAGTCATCCAGAAATGTACAAAAGAAACAGAAATCCTTCCTGAGAGCTCTGTGATTTCAGATAACGTCACGTCCTCAATTATGGAGCCAGAACCAGAAGACCGCTCTGAATCTGTGGAGGAACGTATGACAGAACTGGTCTCAGAGCCACAGGAGGTCTCTGAGAAACCAGTAGGAGAAACCATGAAGAAAAAGCGACGAAAACACAAGAGGAGCTTTAAATCCAGTGTGGAAATCAGTCAACCTGAAGAAATCCACGCTGTTGGAGAGACAGAAATATTTCCTGAGAGCTCTGTGAATTCAGATCATTTGACTTTATCGCTTATGGAGCCAGAACCAGTAACACCCACGGAGAAACATATGACAGAACTGGTCTCGGAACCACAGGAGGTTCTTGGAGAAAATAAGGACCTACTTGAATCTGCTGCTGAAATCATCGAACCTCATGTCATCCAGGAATGTACAAAAGAAACAGAAATCCTTCCTGAGAGCTCTGTGAATTCAGATAATTTGTCTTCATCACTTATGGAGCCAGAACCAGTAACACCCTCTGAATCTGTAGAGGAACGTATGACAGAACTGGTCTCAGAGCCACAGGAGGTCTCTGAGAAACCAGTAGGAGAAACCATGAAGAAAAAGCGACGCAAACACAAGAGGAGCTTTAAATCCAGTGTGGAAATCAGTCAACCTGAAGAAATCCACATTGTTGGGGAAACAGAAATCTTTCCTACGAGCTCTGTGAATTCAGATAATTTGACTTCATCGCTTATGGAGCCAGAACCAGTAACACCCTCTGAATCTGTAGAGGCCCGTATGACAGAACTGGTCCCGGAACCACAGGAGGTTCTTGGAAAAAATAAGGAACTACTTGAATCTGCTGCTGAAATCACTGAACCTCAAGTCATCCAGAAATGTACAAAAGAAACAGAAATTCTTCCTGAGAGCTCTGTGATTTCAGATAACGTCACGTCCTCAATGATGGAGCCAGAACCAGAAGACCGCTCTGAATCTGTAGAGGAACGTATGACAGAACTGGTCTCAGAGCCACAGGAGGTCTCTGAGAAACCAGTAGGAGAAACCATGAAGAAAAAGCGACGTAAACACAAGAGGAGCTTTAAATCCAGTGTGGAAATCAGTCAACCTGAAGAAATCCACATTGTTGGGAAAACAGAAATCTTTCCTACGAGCTCTGTGAATTCAGATCATTTGACTTCATCGATTATGGAGCCAGAACCAGTAACACCCTCTGAATCTGTAGAGGAACGTATGACAGAACTGGTCCCGGAACCACAGGAGGTTCTTGGAAAAGATAAGGAACTACTTGAATCTGCTGCTGAAATCACTGAACCTCAAGTCATCCAGAAATGTACAAAAGAAACAGAAATCCTTCCTGAGAGCTCTGTGATTTTAGATAACGTCACGTCCTCAATTATGGAGCCAGAACCAGAAGACCGCTCTGAATCTGTGCAGGAACGTATGACAGAACTGGTCTCAGAGCCAAAGGAGGTCTCTGAGAAACCAGTAGGAGAAACCATGAAGAAAAAGCGACGAAAACACAGGAGGAGCTTTAAATCCAGTGTGGAAATCAGTCAACCTGAAGAAATCCACATTGTTGGGGAAACAGAAATCTTTCCTACAAGCTCTGTGAATTCAGATCATTTGTCTTCATCGCTTATGGAGCCAGAACCAGTAACACCCTCTGAATCTGTAGAGGAACGTATGACAGAACTGGTCCCGGAACCACAGGAGGTTCTTGGAGAAAATAAGGACCTACTTGAATCTGCTGCTGAAAACACTGAACCTCAAGTCATCCAGAAATGTACAAAAGAAACAGAACTCCTTCCTGAGAGCTCTGTGAATTCAGATAATTTGACTTCATCGCTTATGGAGCCAGAACCAGTAACACCCTTTGAATCTGTGCAGGAACGTATGACAGAACTGGTCTCAGAGCCACAGGAAGTCTCTGAGAAACCAGTAGGAGAAACCATGAAGAAAAAGCGACGCAAACACAAGAGGAGCTTTACATCCAGTGTGGAAATCAGTCAACCTGAAGAAATCCACGCTGTTGGAGAGACAGAAATATTTCCTGAGAGCTCTGTGAATTCAGATCATTTGACGTCATCGCTTATGGAGCCAGAACCAGTAACACCCGCGGAGAAACATATGACAGAACTGGTCTCGGAACCACAGGAGGTTCTTGGAGAAAATAAGGACCTACTTGAATCTGCTGCTGAAATCATCAAACCTCAAGTCATCCAGGAATGTACAAAAGAAACAGAAATCCTTCCTGAGAGCTCTGTGATTTCAGATAATTTGTCTTCATCACTTATGGAGCCAGAACCAGTAACACCCTCTGAATCTGTAGAGGAACGTATGACACAACTGGTCTCAGAGCCACAGGAGGTCTCTGAGAAACCAGTAGGAGAAACCATGAAGAAAAAGCGACGCAAACACAAGAGGAGCTTTAAATCCAGTGTGGAAATCAGTCAACCTGAAGAAATCCACGCTGTTGGAGAGACAGAAATCTTTCCTACGAGCTCTGTGAATTCAGATCATTTGTCTTCATCGCTTACGGAGCCAGAACCAGTAACACCCTCTGAATCTGTGGAGGAACGTATGACAGAACTGGTCCCGGAACCACAGGAGGTTCTTGGAGAAAATAAGGAACTACTTGAATCTGCTGCTGAAATCACTGAACCTCAAGTCATCCAGAAATGTACAAAAGAGACAGAAATCCTTCCTGAGAGCTCTGTGATTTCAGATAACGTCACGTCCTCAATTATGGAGCCAGAATCAGAAGACCGCTCTGAATCTGTGCAGGAACGTATGACAGAACTGGTCTCAGAGCCACAGGAGGTCTCTGAGAAACCAGTAGGAGAAACCATGAAGAAAAAGCGACGAAAACACAAGAGGAGCTTAACATCCAGTGTGGAAATCAGTCAACGTGAAGAAATCCACATTGTTGGAGAGACAGAAATCTTTCCTGAGAGCTCTGTGAATTCAGATCATTTGACTTTATCGCTTATGGAGCCAGAACCAGTAACACCCTCTGAATCTGTAGAGGAACATATGACAGAACTGGTCTCGGAACCACAGGAGGTTCTTGGAGAAAATAAGGACCTACTTGAATCTGCTGCTGAAATCATCGAACCTCATGTCATCCAGGAATGTACAAAAGAAACAGAACTTCTTCCTGAGAGCTCTGTGAATTCAGATAATTTGTCTTCATCGCTTATGGAGCCAGAACCAGTAACACCCTCTGAATCTGTAGAGGGACGTAAATCCAGTGTGGAAATCAGTCAACCTGAAGGAATCCAGGAAGTTTCTGAAGAAAAAGAAATCTTTCCTGAGAGCTGTGTTAAGTCAGATGACGTCACGTTCTCAATTATGGAGCTAGAACCAGAAACACCCTCTGAATCATTAGAAGAACATATCACAGAAATGGCCCTAGAACCACAGGAGATTTCTGTGAAACCAGTATCCAAAACCACTAAGAAAAAGCGACGCGAAGAGAAGAAGAGCTTAAAATCCAATGTGGAAAGGAGTCAACCTGAAGAGGCTGAAGCGACAGAAATCCTTCCCAGGAGTTCTGTTAATTCAGATAGCATCACTTCCTCAGTTATTGAGCCTGAACCAGAAGAAAGCTCTGAATTAGTAGAGGACTGTGTGACAGAACTGATCTCAGAACCACAACAGATTTCTGAGAAACCAACAAGAGAAATCACAAAGAAAAAGCGACGCAAAGAGAAGAAGAGCTTAAAATCTACTATGGAAAGGAGTCAACCTGAAGAAATCCAGGAAGTTGCTGAGGAATCAGAAATCTTTCCTGAGAGCTCTGTTAATTCAGATAACTCTTCAGTTATTGAGCCTGAACCAGAAGAATGCTCTCTATTAGTGGAGGAATGTGTCACAGAATTGCCTGTATCAAATAGCTGGTTTAACATACCCAGTATGGGGCTCCGATTCATGGGTGGACTTATCCAGAAATGCGCAGTTGTGATAAGCAGTCCCATAAAGCTGATTATGAGCTTGATAAATACACAAGAATTTATTGTGGAAATCTGTGAACCTGAAGTAACCCATGAATTTATGGAAGACGAGGACATGTATCCTGAGGTCCTGTTTCTTTAAAATAGCAGATGTTCACTCTTTGCCGAGCCAAAACCAGAAGAACTTTGTCTGCACAAAAAGAATACACTTATCCCAAAGGAACTAACACAACATACACAATATACAGAAAAACATGAAATAAATATAACTAATTAAAAACTAATAAAAAAAAATCTTTATAAAAATCATAAAATTAAAAAAATAAAATTAAAAAAATAAAAAAATAAAAAAAAAAAATAAAAAAATATAAAAATATAAAAATAAAAATTAAAAATTAAAAAAAATTAAAAAAAAAAAAAAAAAGAATTCCCCTCCCTGGGCTGCCACCTTATCGTGGTGGAGGGGTTTGCGTGTTCCGAAGATCCTAGGGGCTATGTTGTTGGGGGCTAGATTATGCCCCTGGTAGGGTCACCCATGGCAAACAGGTTACTAGGGGAGGAACCAGACAAAGCGCAGCCCAAACACCCTTATGGGGAGAAACAGTGTTGGAGCCACGTTTCCCTTGCACAGACGCGGGTCACCGGGACCTCCTTCTGGAGCCAGGCCTGGAGGTGGGACACAGAAGCGAGCGCCTGGTGGCTGGGCTTCTGCTCATGGGGCCTGGTCGGGCTCAGCCTGAAAGGATGACATACGGCCCCCTTCCCATGAACCCACCACCCGTGGGACGGGCCATCCCAGAGGAAAAAATTATTTCTCAAAGCTTTCTCTTTTGCATCTCAGAAAACAAAAAGGAGATCTCATCCCAGCCTCACTCAGGTTTCAAATCGTTCTCGAGAATGTCTCTTTTGTTTCTCCTAAAATTAGGAGAAACAAAACTAGGAGAAATAGTCTCATTTGAGACTTAATGGAGACATCTTGACAATTATTTGAGAAATGATTGAGATCTCCTTTGGAACTGGAAGTGGGACTAGGTTGAGATTTTGTGCAACGTTTCTATCTGGAGATGAGTTTAAGAAACAGGAGAAATGAGCCATTGTCTCATTTAGCTCTCACATGGATCTCACATGTATCTCGGAGAAGTAAATGAAACCTTTATGAGATCTCCTTTTCCAAAATTATTTTCCTCTGGGATAGGGGTTGGGTGCAGTGTGAGTTGGGTGGCGGCAGGGGAGACCATGGCGGTCCGACCCCCGGCTGCAGAAGCTAGGTCCAGGGATGTGGAATGTCACCTCTCTGATTGGAAAGGAGCTTGAGCTGGTGCGCGAGGCTGTGTGCTTCCGATTAGATATAGTTGGACTTACCTTGATGTGCAGCTCGGGCTCTGGAAACACCATCCCTGAGAGGGGCGGGACCTTGTTCTACTCTGGAGTTGCTCCTGGTGAGAGGCGCCAGGCAGGTTTGGGCACACTCATTGCCCCCCGGCTCGGCGCCTGTACGTTTGGGTTTACCCTGGTGGACGAAAGGGTAACCTCCCTCTGCCTCCGGGTGGGGGCACGGGTCCTGACTGTTGTTTGTGCCTATGCACCAAACAACTGTTGGAAAGCACTCCTTCCGTGGACTGCTGGGGGACTTCAATGCTCATGTGAGCAGTGAGGGGCGTGATTGGGAGGAACGGCCCCTCTGATCTGAACCAGAGTGGTGTTTTGTTGCTGGACTTCTGTGCTCGTCATGGACTGTCCATAACAAACACCATGTTCAGGCATAAGAGTGTCCACATGTACACCTGGCATCAGGACACCTTAGGCCACAGCTCGATGATCGACTTCGTAGTAGTGTCATCAGAATTGTGGCCCCTTATCCTGGATATTTGGGTGAAGAGACCAATCACTACCTGGTGGTGAGTGGGCTCAGATGGTGGGGGAGGATGCCAGTCAGACCTGGCAGGCCCAAACGTGTCGTGAGGGTCTCCTGGGAATATCTGGCAGAGTCCCGTCAGAGAGAGCTTTAACTCCCACCTCCAGGAGTGCTTCAACCATGTTCCAAGGGGGACCGGGACATTGAGTTGGAATGGGCTGTTTTCCATACCTCTAGCTGAAGCTGCTAGTCAGAGCTGTGGCCCTAAAGTTCTCGGTACCTGTCGTGGCAGTAATCCCCAAACTCACTGGTGGACACCAGTGGTGAGGGATGCCGTTAAGCTGAAGGAGTCCTACTGGGCCTTCCTGGCCTGTGGGACTCCTGGCGCTAGGAACACACTGCATGCGGAAGCGCGCCGAAGCGCAGCGCACTGATTTTCTCATCGATGGCGCTCCTCTTTCTGTCCACATCGGACGCGCACAGTCGGCAGCAGTCCTGCTTCTCTGCTGTGCTTCTAGAGCTAATAATTCCACAGTGGCCACATCTCCTGTTCTTTTTTCACACTATTTACAAGCAGAAAGCTGACATTTCTGTGTGTGAATCTTTCCATTTGCATTTTCAATACATATGAAGACATAATTGACATATTATTGGATCTAATAAAAAGAGATCGGGTTTTAAAGCTTATCTGGGTGTTTTTAATTTGAAATGTATTTTGATAGAATTACCTTATGTTCCTGCTTATTTTCCTGCCTGGCTTAACAAATTTGGCCGTGGCTCGCACAGAAAATAGGTCAGAAGCCGAAACGATCGCTCTACGGCGTGCGCCGATTTTGACGCTGCACAACACAGCGCACCACGCAACGCCTGATGTGGTCGACACCGTCTGTTCACAAGGGCGCCGAAATGAAACTGCTGCGCTTCGGCGCGCTTCCGCACGCATTGTGTCCCTAGGGTGAGGCTGCTGACAGGTATCGGCATGTTCTGGTTGTTGCTGAAAGCTACAGTATACAATCCGAGTGTAACGACCGAGACCCCTCCAGCCTTCATACAGTAGCTCTCTGACATGGTGCTGGATACACAGTGCAATTTCCCGCCCGATCAGTAGGGGTCGCTATGCAAGACTGGCCTACTGATATGATGCCGATAGTCGGTAACCTCGGTGGTTATTTTGCTTCCAGTTACAGTGAGCAATGGTGTCCGATAGAGAGAGACTGTTGTTGTTGCTGCAGCTGAATAACAATGAAACAGAGATAATTTCTATGCAAAAATAAATATGATGGGGAGATTTGGGTATTTCCCAAGCGGCAACCTCTGGTGGCCAACTATGATGCTACCCGGAAGAAGCCATTTTTTGTAGTTCTCCCTTCATCTGCTAGGGGCTGGCTGTAAGACTGAGCAAATCCCCATAGACTCATATGTTAAAAAGGCCAACTTCACAGCAGAAATAAACATGTTTACAGCCTGGTTCAAAAAATCATTTTATGTTTAATAGGTCAAGTTTACCTTCATGTCAACTGTGAGGGGGGTGAGGTTTTTTATAACTCATTCGTTTAGATGTTATTCATTCTTGAAATTACACATAATTAAGGGCATGTCCTTATGATTGACATGCGGCAGACCGGAAGTCCGGCCTGCCCACCGGGGAACTCTATAGTTAGCTCCTTGTTTGCTCTCAGTAAGGTCTCAGTTTGTAGCAGAGTTGCACAACGGCAGTTTTAGTCAGGAAATAGCAAGTCTAAGCATGTCTAACCTTAACCCCACCTCTTAGGGGGCAAAAACTCAGACATGAAAGGAGTTAGGTGAGGCCATGGAGAACGACTTCCGGACAGTTTCGAGGCGATTCTGGTCCACCATTTGGCAGCTCAGTAGGGGGAAGCCGTGCACGTCAACACTGTGTACAGTGGGCATGGTGGGCTGCTGACCTCAAATCAGGGGTGGACTCTTCTGTCACCGGGACTGAGGTCACTGAGGTAGTTAAAAAGCTCCTCGGTGGCAGGTCCCCGGGGATAGATGAGATCTGCCCGGAGTTCCTAAAGGGCGAAGTTTCATTATAAACATACAGTATGTAGAAGCCCCACCAGAAGTGTAAGGTCCACACTGAACATGCCAATGCAAAAAATGTACAAATACTAGTCCGATGAGGCCACTCCACCTGAATGCCAAAATATAGCATCCCCAGCCACAGACCGGAAGTGACGTAGGGCTAGGCGAACGCTCCTGACTCTACTGATAAAAAACATGGATCACAGCAGGAGGAGGCGACTCTGAATACGACATTCATCACAGTTTTAATGCTGAGGGCCACAGCTATATGTAGACACATGAAAATATGGAAAATAACATTGAAAAAAATGTTTTTGTAAGTCACCTCTCAACAGTTTTTTTCATTTTTAAATCGTGTACAAGATGCTTGGTGTCACACATTTAAACCTTTTATAGGTCTACAGTCTTTAGAACATTTAAAAAATCTGCTCCTGTTTATCTGATTAATTTTATCTTATTTTAGCAACCATCATTATGCATTTGTTAATGTTTTAAGAAAAGTCTCATTTGAGACTTAATGGGATATCTTGACAATTATTTGAGAAATGATTGAGGTCTCCTTTTGGAACTGGAAGTGGGACTAGGTTGAGATTTTGTGCAACGTTTCTATCTGGAGATGAGGTTAAGAAACAGGAGAAATGAGCCATTGTCTCATTTAGCTCTCACATGGATCTCATGTGTCTAGGAGAAGTAAATGAAACCTTTATGAGATCTCCTTTTCCAAAGGTATTTTCCTCTGGGATAGGGGTTGGGTGCAGTGTGAGTTGGGTGGCGGCAGGGGAGACCATGGCGGTCCGACCCCCGGCTGCAGAAGCTAGGTCTAGGGATGTGGAATGTACCTCTCTGATTGGAAAGGGCTTGAGCTGGTGCGCGAGGCTGTGTGCTTCCGATTAGATATAGTTGGACTTACCTTGATGTGCAGCTCGGGGCTCTGGGAGCACCATCCCTGAGAGGGCGGGACCTTGTTTCTACTCTGGAGTTGCTCCTGGTGAGAGGCGCCAGGCAGGTTTGGGCATACTCATTGCCCCCCGGCTCGGCGCCTGTACGTTTGGGTTTACCCTGGTGGATGAAAGGGTAACCTCCCTCTGCCCTCAGGGGTGGGGGCAGGGGTCCTGACTGTTGTTTGTGCCTATGCACCAAACAACTGGTGGAGCACTCCTTCTGTGGACTGCCTGGGGGACTTGAATGCTCATGTGAGCAGTGAGGGGCGTGATTAGGAGGAACGGCCCCTCTGATCTGAACCCGAGTGGTGTTTTGTTGCTGGACTTCTGTGCTCGTCATGGACTGTCCATAACAAACACCATGTTCAGGCATAAGAGTGTCCACATGTAC
This sequence comes from Atherinomorus stipes, assembly GCA_023101725.1. Taxonomy (NCBI): domain Eukaryota; kingdom Metazoa; phylum Chordata; class Actinopteri; order Atheriniformes; family Atherinidae; genus Atherinomorus; species Atherinomorus stipes. The sequence goes on from JALJCO010004868.1 coordinate 850,253, forward strand.
ACCTGGCATCAGGACACCTTGGGCCACAGCTCGATGATAGACTTCGTAGTAGTGTCATCAGAATTTTGGCCCCTTATCCTGGATATTTGGGTGAAGATTACATAAACTTCTTGTGTGGACAACATCGTTCCAACAAGAACAGTAGGTGCTTCCCCAATAACAAACCCTGGATCACCAGTGACCTGAAAAACTGCTGAACATCAAAAAGGAAAGCTTTCAGGGATGGAGACAGAGAGTTTACTGAAGACCACACAAAAACAACTGAAAACACAGACTAAAAAGTGCAAGGAGAACTACAGGAAGAAGTTGGAGAGCCAGCTCCAGCAGAACAACATGTGGGTGTGTGGTTGGGAATAGGGCTGGGCGATATATCGATATGAAAAATATATCGATATATTTTCAAATGAGATATGGAATTGGACCATATCGCCCATATCGAGATATGGAGTTCAATGTGTGTTTGTTTTGTCTTTGTATATAAATGCTGACCTTACTAGGGTTTGTTACATTTAATTCTGTGTAATGTTCCTTACTTGCATCTGCGAGTATTATTACATACAGTATTATACAGTATTTCTGTTTACATTTTATCATTCTTTGAACAGCTGAGCATTATTTCATCCGGTCTGTTTAAATTAAACTACTTGTAATGTCATATTTGGCTCTGACTGTAACAAAATATTTGCTCTCACCTTGCGATAAAAATATCGAGATATATATCGTATATCGATATTCAGCCTAAATATATCGAGATATGACTTTTGGTCCATATCCCCCAGCCCTAGGTTGGGAATGAAGAAGATCACTGGCTTCAAGTTAAGAGGGGGACCAGACTAACGGAGGTCTGGACAGAGCTAACGAACTGAACATGTTCTTCAATGGGTTCAGTTCTCCTCCTGCCGACAACCCAACGCACACACACACCCTCCATGAGCCCACAGCTTTCCTGTCCCACCTCCACTCTGTCACCTGCACCTCAGTCATTGACCTGAACACAGCCTCCTCTCTCTCCACATCAGGACATCCTGAGACCTCTTTTGCCTCCACCTCCAGCCTGACTGTCTCCTGTGACCAGCTCAAGAAACAACTAGAGAAACTGAACAGGGCACAAGGCTGCAGGTCCAGATGGTGTCAGTCCCAGGTACTCAAGACTTGCTCAGAACAACTTTGTCCGGTTCTCCAGCACCTTTTTAACACCAGCCTGAGACAGAACAGAGTTCCTGTGCTGTGGAAAACGTCCTGTCTTTTTCCTGTCCCTAAAAAACCACAACCAGCTGAACCAAATGACTACAGACCAGTTGCCCTGACATCTCACATCATGAAAGTCCTGGAGAGACTCTTACTGGCTCACCTCAACAACCAAGTGAACACCTTTCAGGACCCATTACAGTTCGCATATCGTAATGTGCTTGGGGTTGAAGACGCCATCATCTTCCTGCTTCAGAGAGCCACTCTCATCTGGACCAGTCAGTCGGGCAGCACTTTGAGGGTCATGTTCTTTGATTTTTCAAGTGCATTTAATACTATTCAGCCTGCTTTGCTATGTCAGAAGCTCCATAACTTTCAGTGGATCCCTCCACAACCACCTGAATTTACGACTACCTAACAAACAGACCACAGTTTGTGAGACTGAAAGGTTGTGTGTCTGAGATGGTGATCAGCAGCACTGGAGCACCACAAGGAACTGTACTCTCACCATTTCTCTTTACACTGTCCACCTCCAGACTTCCAGTACAACTCTGAGTCCTGTCATCTGCAGAGATACTCTGATGACTCTGCAGTTGTGGCGTGTATCAGTGAAGGACAAGAAGCGAGTACAGGGAACTGGTCAATCAGTTTGTGAAATAGTGCGGTAACAATCAGCTCATCTTACATACCAGCAAGACTAAAGAGATGATTGTTGACTTCAGGAGGAGCAAGAATAAGCAACATAGTCCTGTCTACATCCTGGAAGAGGGAGGTGGAGGAGAACTACAAATACCTCGGAGTTCAGCTGGACAACAAACTCGACTGGAAATGCAACACTGACTACATCTACAAGAAAGGTCAGAGCAGACTCTACTTCTTAAAGGAATAGTTCACCCTCAGAACGATTTAACTTTATTTTCCACTTACCTTCATGGTGAGCAAGACTCTGGAACACTTTTTTAATATTTCAAATGCAGCCGGCGATAAGGACGGCTTCTTGTTTTCACCCAACTTTCATATAATGGAGATCGATTGAGCCCGGGCCAACAAAGTCCTTAGAAGTCCACAAAAACTTGTCAATATAACCTCCATACTGCTCGTCAATGTAATCCAAGTGTCCTGAGTGGGTAGTGTCCATAATTTTACTGAAAACTACGCCATTTACTATATTTATAGAGCCTAAATAGAAATACATCGCATCTCTTGCGCGCGCGCGATGTGCGTTCATGAAACTACGGAAGGCGCGGCAGGCAGATCATGCGTTCTCTTTTTCTTTCATTGTTTGTTTAAATCAATATCCAACTCCTCTTGTGTTTGTCCCGAGTTAGTCTGCAGCTCTGTTGCCCTTAACACAATGTAAACAGTGAATTTCTTCTTCTACTCTTGAATTATAGCCGCGTTGGCTCTGAACGCCGAGGCTTCCGTAGTTTCGTGGATGCACAGGTGCGTGCTCCGTAGAAGTAATATATTCTTCTTTTTAGGCTCTAAAAAAATAGTAAATGACGTCATTTCGAGTAAATTCTGGACGCTACCCCTCAGGACACTTGGATTACATTGGACGAGCAGTATGGAGGCAGATAGACAAGTTTTTGTGGACTTCTAAGGACTTTGTTGGCTCGGGCTCAATCCGAACTCCATTATATGAAAGTTGGGGAAAAAAGGAAGCCTTCCTGATCGATGGCTGCATTTATAATATTAAAAAAAGTGTTCCAGAGTCTTGCTCACCATGAAGGTAAGTGGAAAATAAAGTTAAATGTTCTGAGGGTGAACTACTCCTTTAAGGAAGCTGAGATCATTCAACGTCTGCACCAAGATGTTGCAGATCTTCTACAAGTCTGTTGTGGAAAGTGCAATTAGCTTTGCAGCATCTGCTGGGGCAGCAGCATCAGAATCAGAGACTTGAAGAAACTAAACAAGCTGATCAAGAAAGCTGGTTCTGTGCTGTGGAGAACTCTGGGATTTCATTTCATTCATTCATTCATTCATTCATTCATTCATACAGCTGTTATATATATATATATATATATATATATATAAACACACACATATATACTGGTTACTGGTTACTGGTTACACCTGAGACCACTGGATCACTCACAGATGAAAACATCTTTATGTCTTGGAGAATTTTAGCCACCACACATTCACAACACAGCTTGGAATATGAAGTCATTTGAAAAAAAAAATCTTTTCTTTGAAATTCCCATCTTTACCACTAGATGTCAGTGATTCTTACAGACTGTACCTTTAACATTAAAGGACCAGCTATTCTTAGTAAAAATGTTCTTAACAAAAAAGGATCAGCTGTTGAGCTGGTTGCTATGGTGATGCAAGAACATTCCATTCAGTGGGAGGGGCCAAAAGCACTTATGTCATATCCAGTGATGTCAGCAGGTTGACATGGCAACGATGAAAGGACGGAACACTTCAAAGGACAGATTGCATGACCAGATACCATAAGTCCAGAAAGAGTCATATTTGCATTCAGTTCTTGGTCCCAGATCTGAGCACACATACAGAGATTGTACTGCGATTAGAAAAGAGCATCTTCAAGCCAACAGTCTTTAAATTTACAGTATAGTTGAACCATCATTAGAGCATCAAGCAGAAAAATGACTCCAAAGCCAAACATCTTCAGATAAACTTTGGGCAACATGGGTGAAGAGCAACTCATCGAAGACCTGCAGGGCGGGATCGTTATCTACCCTTACGAAAATGTCAGTAAGGAAAAAAACGTAGAGCCCACTGCTAGGACTTCTCACTCAAGGGGTGTTCATTATGTGAGCAATGGTCCCAGCACAGACCACGTTACGGCAGGTATGAGTGGGAAAAACTCTAACCATCTGAGTAATAGCTCTCCAAACCACATGGGAGGTCCAACTCTTCGTGAACAAATTGCCCACCCTGACTGACCAAGTGACCACTCTGACGAATCGCCAAGATCCAGAAGAAAGGATTTCTTTATCTCCAGAGAGACAGAAAGGAGAATGGCAGCAGAGGCTGAAAGCGAATTCAACAAAATAAATGCTGAAAGGCTGGATTACGCTTTGAAAAAAAGACGGGAGATGAGTGAAGTCCCTGAAAGAGATCAAAGCACGAACACAGGAAATCGTGAAGAAATGGATCAGGCCACCGCAACTCCTAATGGAGGGAACAAAGGTGAGTCTGAAAAAGCAAACAATCTTGCGACAGCTCTTGAGGAGATGGAGAGATTAAAGAAAAAGCTTGAAGTAGAGACTGCCCTCCAACTTGAGCTGACATGCAAGCTAACAGGGTTGGAGAACGTGAAAAAAATACCTTGAACGGAAAGAAGCAGAACTCACCGTAGAGGTGAAATCTGTGAGGGAATCCGTCAGCTACCAGTCTGAAATGACTGCAGAGGAACCTGCTCCACAGTTTTCTGGAGCAGGGACAGCTTGCAGGAATGAAAATGTCTGCGAAGCCACTGCTTTCCACACCTGAAGCAGTTGAACCAGAGGTGTTGTCTGAAGGACAAGAGAAAGGAAACACAAGAGGACCCAAAGAAAAACCAAGGGGTCCAGGTAGGCCAGAAAACCTTTCTAGAGGACTCAAACAGCAAAGATTACTTCTGTCCCTCAATTGGAAAGCCAGAACAAATAAGACTTTCTGAATCTGTGGAGGGATGTATTACAGAACTGGTCCCAGAACCACAGGAGGTTCTTGGAGAAAATAAGGACCTACTTGAATCTGCTGCTGAAATCTCTGAACCTCATGTCATCCAGGAATGTACAAAAGAAACAGAAATCCTTCCTGAGAGCTCTGTGAATTCAGATAATTTGGCTTCATCGCTTATGGAGCCAGAACCAGTAACACCCTCTGAATCTGTGGAGGAACGTATGACAGGACAAGTCTCAGAGCCACAGGAGGTCTCTGAGAAACCAGAAGGAGAAACCATGAAGAAAAAGCGACGTAAACACAAGAGGAGCTTTAAATCCTAAGGGAAAATCAGTCAACCTGAAGAAATCCACGGTGTTGGAGAAACAGAAATCTTTCCTATGAGAGCTCTTTGAATTCAGATCATTTGACTTCATCGCTTATGGAGCCAGAAACCAGTAACACC
>JALJCO010004869.1:0-22500 GCA_023101725.1 Atherinomorus stipes
ATGACACACCTGCACAGGTACAAAACACCTGCTTAGGTACAAAACACCTGCTCAGGTATGACACACCTGCACAGGTACAAAACACCTGCTTAGGTACAAAACACCTGCACAGGTACATCTCACCTGCTCAGGTACGTCACACCTGCACAGGTACAAAACACCTGCACAGGTACAAAACACCTGCTTAGGTATGACACACCTGCTCAGGTACAAAACACCTGCTCAGGTACGTCTCACCTGCACAGGTACGTCACACCTGCTCAGGTACAAAACACCTGCTTAGGTATGACACACCTGCTCAGGTACGTCACACCTGCTCAGGTACAAAACACCTGCTCAGGTACGTCACATCTGCTCAGGTACGTCACACCTGCTCAGGTACGTCACACCTGCTCAGGTACGTCACATCCACTTAGGTACAAAACACCTGCTCAGGTACGTCACACCTGCTTAGGTACAAAACACCTGCTTAGGTATGACACACCTGCTCAGGTACGTCACACCTGCTCAGGTACAAAACACCTGCTCAGGTACGTCACATCTGCTCAGGTACGTCACACCTGCTCAGGTACGTCACACCTGCACAGGTACAAAACACCTGCACAGGTACAAAACACCTGCTCAGGTACAAAACACCTGCTCAAGTATGTCACATTTGCACAGGTACAAAACACCTGCACAGGTACAAAACACCTGCTCAGGTATGACACACCTGCTCAGGTACAAAACACCTGCTCAGGTACGTCACATCCACTTAGGTACAAAACACCTGCTTAGGTACAAAACACCTGCTTAGGTACAAAACACCTGCACAGGTCAACACATCCACTTAGGTACAAAACACCTGCACAGGTACGTCACATCCACTTAGGTACAAAACACCTGCACAGGTGCGTCACATCCACTTAGGTACAAAACACCTGCTTAGGTACAAAACACCTGCACAGGTGCGTCACATCTGCTTAGGTACAAAACACCTGCTTAGGTACAAAACACCTGCACAGGTACGTCACATCTGCTTAGGTACAAAACACCTGCTTAGGTACAAAACACCTGCTCAAGTACGTCACATTTGCACAGGTACAAAACACCTGCACAGGTACAAAACACCTGCTCAGGTATGACACACCTGCTCAGGTACAAAACACCTGCTCAGGTACGTCACATCCACTTAGGTACAAAACACCTGCTTAGGTACAAAACACCTGCTTAGGTACAAAACACCTGCACAGGTACGTCACATCCACTTAGGTACAAAACACCTGCACAGGTACGTCACATCCACTTAGGTACAAAACACCTGCACAGGTGCGTCACATCCACTTAGGTACAAAACACCTGCTTAGGTACAAAACACCTGCACAGGTGCGTCACATCTGCTTAGGTACAAAACACCTGCTTAGGTACAAAACACCTGCACAGGTACGTCACATCTGCTTAGGTACAAAACACCTGCTTAGGTACAAAACACCTGCTCAGGTAAGTCACAACTGCTCAGGTACGTCACACCTGCTTAGGTACAAAACAACTGCACAGGTACGTCACATCTGCTTAGGTACAAAACACCTGCTTAGGTACAAAACACCTGCACAGGTACGTCACATCTGCTTAGGTACAAAACACCTGCTCAGGTACGTCACACCTGCACAGGTACGTCACACCTGCACAGGTACGTCACATCTGCTTAGGTACAAAACACCTGCTCAGGTACAAAACACCTGCTTAGGTACAAAACACCTGCACAGGTACGTCACATCTGCTTAGGTACAAAACACCTGCTTAGGTACAAAACACCTGCACAGGTACGTCACATCTGCTTAGGTACAAAACACCTGCTTAGGAACAAAACACCTGCTCAGGTACGTCACACCTGCTCAGGTACGTCACACCTGCTTAGGTACAAAACACCTGCTCAGGTACGTCACACCTGCACAGGTACGTCACACCTGCACAGGTACGTCACACCTGCACAGGTACAAAACACCTGCTCAGGTACAAAACACCTGCTTAGGTACAAAACACCTGCTCAGGTACGTCACACCTGCACAGGTACGTCACACCTGCACAGGTACGTCACACCTGCTCAGGTACGTCACACCTGCTCGGGTACAAAACACCTGCTCAGGCACGTCACACCTGCTCAGGTACGTCACACCTGCTCAGGTACGTCACACCTGCTCAGGTACGTCACACCTGCTCAGGTACGTCACACCTGCTCAGGTACAAAACACCTGCTCAGGTACATCACACCTGCTCAAGTACGTCACATCTGCACAGGTACAAAACACCTGCACAGGTACAAAACACCTGCTTAGGTATGACACACCTGCTCAGGTACGTCACACCTGCTTAGGTACAAAACACCTGCACAGGTACAAAACACCTGCACAGGTACAAAACACCTGCACAGGTACGTCACATCTGCTCAGGTACAAAACACCTGCTCAGGTACAAAACACCTGCTTAGGTATGACACACCTGCTCAGGTACGTCACACCTGCTCAGGTACGTCACACCTGCACAGGTACGTCACACCTGCACAGGTACGTCACACCTGCACAGGTACAAAACACTTGCTCAGGCACGTCACACCTGCTCAAGTACGTCACATCTGCACAGGTACAAAACACCTGCTTAGGTACAAAACACCTGCACAGGTACGTCACACCTGCTCAGGTACAAAACACCTGCTTAGGTACAAAACACCTGCTTAGGTATAAAACACCTGCACAGGTACGTCACACCTGCTCAGGTACAAAACACCTGCTTAGGTACAAAACACCTGCACAGGTACGTCACATCTGCTTAGGTACAAAACACCTGCTCAGGTACGTCACATCTGCTCAGGTACAAAACACCTGCTTAGGTACAAAACACCTGCACAGGTACGTCACATCTGCTTAGGTACAAAACACCTGCTTAGGTACAAAACACCTGCTCAGGTACAAAACACCTGCTTAGGTACAAAACACCTGCTCAGGTACGTCACACCTGCTCAGGTACAAAACACCTGCTTAGGTACAAAACACCTGCACAGGTACGTCACACCTGCTCAGGTACAAAACACCTGCACAGGTACGTCACATCTGCTACCTGTTTGAACACGCTACTTTAGCCTATCCAAAATAAAAAAAAATGTAATTCACTTCCTGCTTTCTTCTGGTTGATGGGAAATGCCTCACTCTGATTGGCTGTAGAAAACCTGAAGCTCCTCCCACCTTCTGCTTTTCTGCTTTCAGGTGCAATGCCAGCGTGCGTGTTCGGAACAACGCCGGTCAGACGCCGTACGATGTGGCGGCGGCTTCCGGCTGCAGCGACATGGCGTCTCTGATGACAGCTGAGATCGGACTGGACCTACCGGAACGACTGGACCGAGCCAGACTGGACTGAGCCAGACTGGACCGAGCCGGACTGGACCGAGCCGGACTGGACTGAGCTGGACTGGACTTACTGGACCAACTGGACCGAGCCAGACTGGACTGAGCTGGACTGGACTGAGCTGGACTGGACTTACTGGACCAACTGGACCGAGCCAGACTGGACTGAGCTGGACTGGACTTACTGGACCAACTGGACCGAGCCAGACTGGACTGAGCTGGACTGGACTTACTGGACCAACTGGACCGAGCCGGACTGGACTGAGCCAGACTGGACCGAGCCGGACTGGACTGAGCCAGACTGGACTTACTGAACCAACTGGACCGAGCCAGACTGGGCTGAGCTGGACTGGACTTACTGGACCGAGCCGGACTGGACCGAGCCAGACTGGACTGAGCCAGACTGGACTTACTGAACCAACTGGACCGAGCCAGACTGGACTGAGCCAGACTGGACTGGACTTACTGGACCGAGCCGGACTGGAACAAGCCGGACTGGACCTGGACGAGTTCCGACCAGATCATCAGAACCTGCAGGATCATCTCAGGAGGAAGTGACCTCAGACCTTCTGCTGCTTCACTTCCTGATGAAGGACCAACCAGCTGAAGGATTTTTTGGTAGAAGCAGAATTCATGGTTCCATTTACCACAGCAAGTCTTCCAGGTCCTGAAGCAGCAAAACAGCCCCAGACCATCACACTACCACCACCATATTTTACTGTTGCTATGATGTTCCTTTTCTGAAATGCCGTGTTACTTTTACGCCAGATGTAATGGGACCTCCACCTTCCAGAAAGTTCCACTTTTGTCTCGTCAGTCCACAGAGTATTTTCCCAAAAGTCTTGGGGATCATCAAGATGCTTTCTGGCTAAACTGAGACGAGCCTTTATGTTCTTTTTGCTCAGCAGTGGTTTTGGTCTTGGAACTCTGCCATGCAGCCATTTTTGCCCCCCAGTCTCTTTCTGATGGGGGAGTCATGAACACTGACCTTCATTGAGGCAAGTGAGGCCTGCAGTTCTTGGATGTTGTTCTGGGGTCTTTTGTGACCTCTTGGATGAGTCGTCGCTGTGCTCTTGGGGTCATTTTGGTCGGCCGGCCCCTCCTGGGAAGGTTCACCACTGTTCCATGTTTTCACCATTTGTGGATAATGGTTCTCACTGTGGTTCTCTGGAGTCCCAAAGCTTTAGAAATGGCTTTGGAACCTTTTCCAGACTGATAGATCTCAATGACTTTGTTTCTCATTTGTTCCTGAATTTCTTTGGATGGCAGCATGATGTCTAGCTTTGGAGGATCTTTTGGTCTACTTCACTTTGTCAGGCAGGTCCTATTTAAGGGATTTCTGATGGAGAACAGGTGTGGCAGTAATCAGGCCTGGATGTGGATAGAGAAGCTGAACTCTGCTTTCCAAAGATGATAAAACACAGTTCATTTATGTTTTAACAGGGGGGGAAATAGCTTTTTCACACAGGGACATGGAGGTTTGGATCCCCCCCCTTACTAATAAAAACCTTCATTTAAAAACTGCATTTTGTTTACTTGTGTTATCTTTGTCTCACATTTAAATTTGTTTGATGATCTGAAACATTTAAGTGACAAACATGTAAAAAATAACCAAATCCGCTACGGATTCGTTCATGATCGTGTGCTGCAGCTGTGGGTCCAGTACGGACCCGTTATATGGTGGTTATTACCATAGTTTCTGGACTATAAGTCACTCCTGAGTATAAGTCATATTTATTTATCTAAAATAGGGTGATTTTTGGATTTTTCATATCCTACTTGCTACTGCTAAAAATGACCCAATCAGTCCAATTCCAAAGGTAAAGCCTATAAATGATCATAATTAATCATAATCATCGTCGGCACCGCACACGCGGAGCAGCCAGATGTCTGAAATTAACTCTCTGAGATCAGGCTGTGTTGGGATTTTTGCCCTTGGAGCAGAATCTAGTCGTCACAAGCTTAAAGCGTCCTCATCCGACATTAGACGGTAATATTTACTCCTTGGCTCATGTCAGTCAATATGAATTAATATTAAAAAATATGTTAAATTGTATATAGTTTAATATATAAGTCTCACAAGCCGCCAAACTATGAAAAAAGTGTGACTTATAGTCCGGAAAATACGGTAATCCCCACTGAAAGAGTTGATGATTACTGAGCATTGTGACGGTAAAAAGATGAAACATTTAAAAAAGCAAACTCTTCTTAGGAACCAGGAGCCGTTGCACGTGTGAAAAGCATCACGAACACGTCTGCGCATCATTAATCCAACCAATCACATCGCTTTTCCTCGTCCGTGTCAACACGTCAGCTGGAAGCTCCGATTGGAACGTTTTCAATCCGATTCATTCTCAAACTGTGGTTCGGGTACCAGCAGTGGTGCACGAACGCCTCCTGGTGGTTCACGGAGGAACGCGGGGCGGGAAGCGACACCCCCGGGCCAAACAGGACGTGGATCCAACGCACAGCTCAGATGTTGTGAGAACCTTCTGGTTCGTGCGTCTCGTCCTCGTCTACGGTGAATCTGAAAGCAGCGAGATTCTCACTCTTGGCCCGTTTGGCAATAGTGCAACGAAAACGTGATCTCGGTCCGGAAGACAACCCCCCCCCCAACCGAACCGAGTCCCCAAACGGACCGAGACCCATGGATATGCTTTCTGAATGCGCCCTTAGATGAATTATTGTCCGTGTAAACGCAGCTTTGACACACGTTCCAGCCAGTGTGTCTCACAAAAGCAGGTCCGACCCGGTTCTAGAGGGTAGACCCGGTTCTAGAGGGGGGACCCGGTTCTAGAGGGTGGACCCGGTTCTAGAGGGGGGACCCGGTTCTAGAGGGGGGACCCGGTGCTAGAGGGTGGACCCGGTTCTAGAGGGTGGACCTGGTTCTAAAGGGTGGACCCGGTTCTAGAGGGTGGACCCAGTTCTAGAGGGTGGACCCGGTTCTAGAGGGGGGACCCGGTTCTAGAGGGTGGACCCAGTTCTAGAGGGTGGACCCAGTTCTAGAGGGTGGACCCGGTTCTAGAGGGGGGACCCGGTTCTAGAGGGGGGACCCGGTTCTAGAGGGTGGACCTGGTTCTAGAGGGTGGACCCGGTTCTAAAGGGTGGACCTGGTTCTAGAGGGTGGACCCGGTTCTAAAGGGTGGACCCGGTTCTAGAGGGGGGACCCGGTTCTAGAGGGGGGACCTGGTTCTAGAGGGGGGACCCGGTTCTAGAGGGTGGACCCGGTTCTAGAGGGTGGACCCGGTTCTAGAGGGGGGACCCGGTTCTAGAGGGGGGACCCGGTTCTAGAGGGGGGACCCGGTTCTAGAGGGTGGACCCGGTTCTAGAGGGGGGACCTGGTTCTAGAGGGTGGACCCGGTTCTAGAGGGGGGACCTGGTTCTAGAGGGGGGACCCGGTTCTAGAGGGTGGACCCGGAGAGGACGTAGAGTCAAAGAAAAACCAGCTGAAGCAACTTTTACACGTTTGTTGAAGTTTCTTTATTTTCTTTTACATGAGACAAACGGTTTGAAATCAGCTGATGAGGGAACATGTCTGGGTCAGGTGGTCCACGGAGTCCACCAGAGTCCACCAGAGTCCACCAGGTCTCAGTTCCAGTGCTCACCTGCGAGTACTCAGACCCAGACCCGGTTCTGGCCACACCACGTTCGGGTGCCTGCGCCGTGTCTGGACTTCCACGCTGTGTTCAGGCGTCTGTGCTGCGTTCAGGCGTCCGTGCTGCGTTCAGGCGCCCTCTAAGCGTGGGGAACTCCGCGCTGCGTTCAGGCGTCCGTGCTGCGTTCAGGCGTCCGTGCCGCGCTCAGGCGTCCGTGCCGCATTCAGGCGTCCGTGCCGCATTCAGGCGTCCGTGCTGCATTCAGGTGCCCGTGCTGCGTTCAGGCGCCCGTGCCGCGTTCAGGCGTCTGTGCCGCGTTCAGGTGCCCGTGCTGCGTTCAGGCGCCCGTGCTGCGTTCAGGCGCCCGTGCTGCGTTCAGGCGCCCGTGCCGCATTCAGGCGTCTGTGCCGCGTTCAGGTGCCCGTGCTGCGTTCAGGCGCCCGTGCTGCGTTCAGGCGCCCGTGCTGCGTTCAGGATCCGTGCTGCGTTCAGGCGCCCGTGCTGCATTCAGGCGCCCGCGCCACGTTCAGGCGCCCGCGCCGCGTTCAGGCGTCCGTCCTGCATTCAGGTGCCCGTGCTGCGTTCAGGCGTCTGTGCTGCGTTCAGGCGCCCGCGCCGCGGTCGGCACTCAGCGCCGCAGCCTCAGGAAGAAGGCGTGCCGGCACTCGGCGCTCTCGGCGGGGTAGTACTTGTCGTAGAAGTCCAGGATGTACTCCTCGGCCTTGAAGCCGAACTTCTGGTACAGCAGCATGGCCGGGTTGCTGGCCGACACGTGCAGCGTCACGTCCTTCCCCATGCAGGTCTGCAAAACCCAAACACAGCTCAGAACCGGGCCGGACCAGACCGGACTCACCTGGATCACATGGTAGATCATGGACCGGACTCACCTGGATCAGATGGTAGATCATGAACCGCACTCACCTGGATCACATGGAAGATCATGAACCGGACTCACCTGGATCAGATGGTAGATCATGAACCGGACTCACCTGGATCACATGGTAGATCATGAACCGGACTCACCTGGATCACATGGTAGATCATGAACCGGACTCACCTGGATCAGATCGAAGATCGTGAACCGGACTCACCTGGATCAGACGGTAGATCATGAACCGGACTCACCTGGATCAGATGGAAGATCGTGAACCGGACTCACCTGGATCAGATGGTAGATCATGGACCGGACTCACCTGGATCAGATGGTAGATCATGAACCGGACTCACCTGGATCAGATGGTAGATCATGGACCGGACTCACCTGGATCAGATGGTAGATCATGGACCGGACTCACCTGGATCAGATGGTAGATCATGGACCGGACTCACCTGGATCAGATGGTAGATCATGAAGGTCCCGATCCTGGACCGGACTCACCTGGATCAGACGGAAGATCATGAACCGGACTCACCTGGATCAGATGGTAGATCATGAACCGGACTCACCTGGATCACATGGTAGATCATGAAGGTCCCGATCCTGGACCGGACTCACCTGGATCAGACGGAAGATCATGAACCGGACTCACCTGGATCAGATGGTAGATCATGAACCGGACTCACCTGGATCAGACGGAAGATCATGAACCGGACTCACCTGGATCAGATGGTAGATCATGAACCGGACTCACCTGGATCAGACGGAAGATCATGGACCGGACTCACCTGGATCAGATGGTAGATCATGAACCGGACTCACCTGGATCAGATGGTAGATCATGAACCGGACTCACCTGGATCAGATGGTAGATCTTGATCGGACTCACCTGGATCAGATGGTAGATCATGAACCGGACTCACCTGGATCAGATGGTAGATCATGAACCGGACTCACCTGGATCAGATGGTAGATCTTGATCGGACTCACCTGGATCAGATGGTAGATCATGAACCGGACTCACCTGGATCAGATGGTAGATCATGAACCGGACTCACCTGGATCAGACGGAAGATCATGAACCGGACTCACCTGGATCAGATGGTAGATCATGAACCGGACTCACCTGGATCAGACGGAAGATCATGAACCGGACTCACCTGGATCAGACGGAAGATCATGAACCGGACTCACCTGGATCACATGGTAGATCATGAACCGAACTCACCTGGATCACATGGTAGATCATGGACCGGACTCACCTGGATCACATGGTAGATCATGAACCGGACTCACCTGGATCAGATGGTAGATCATGAAGGTCCCGATCCCGGACCGGACTCACCTGGATCAGATGGTAGATCATGAAGGTCCCGATCCCGGACCGGACTCACCTGGATCAGATGGTAGATCATGAAGGTCCCGATCCCGGACCGGACTCACCTGGATCAGATGGTAGATCATGAACCGGACTCACCTGGATCAGATGGTAGATCATGAAGGTCCCGATCCCGGACCGGACTCACCTGGATCAGATGGTAGATCATGAACCGGACTCACCTGGATCAGATGGTAGATCATGAACCGGACTCACCTGGATCAGATGGTAGATCATGAAGGTCCCGATCCCGGACTCACCTGGATCAGATGGTAGATCATGAAGGTCCCGATCCCGGACCGGACTCACCTGGATCAGATGGTAGATCATGAACCGGACTCACCTGGATCAGATGGTAGATCATGAACCGGACTCACCTGGATCAGATGGTAGATCATGAACCGGACTCACCTGGATCAGATGGTAGATCATGAAGGTCCCGATCCCGGACCGGACTCACCTGGATCAGATGGTAGATCATGAAGGTCCCGATCCCGGACTGGACTCACCTGGATCAGATGGTAGATCATGAAGGTCCCGATCCCGGACCGGACTCACCTGGATCAGATGGTAGACCATGAACCGGACTCACCTGGATCAGATGGTAGATCATGAACCGGACTCACCTGGATCAGATGGTAGATCATGAAGGTCCCGATCCCGGACCGGACTCACCTGGATCAGATGGTAGATCATGAAGGTCCCGATCCCGGACTGGACTCACCTGGATCAGATGGTAGATCATGAAGGTCCCGATCCCGGACCGGACTCACCTGGATCAGATGGTAGACCATGGACCGGACTCACCTGGATCAGATGGTAGATCATGAAAGTCCCGATCCCGGACCGGACTCACCTGGATCAGATGGTAGATCATGAAGGTCCCGATCCCGGACCGGACTCACCTGGATCAGATGGTAGATCATGAAGGTCCCGATCCCGGACCGGACTCACCTGGATCAGATGGTAGATCATGAAGGTCCCGATCCCGGACTGGACTCACCTGGATCAGATGGTAGATCATGAACCGGACTCACCTGGATCAGATGGTAGATCATGAACCGGACTCACCTGGATCAGATGGTAGATCATGAACCGGACTCACCTGGATCACATGGTAGATCATGAACCGGACTCACCTGGATCAGATGGTAGATCATGAACCGGACTCACCTGGATCACATGGTAGATCATGAACCGGACTCACCTGGATCAGATGGTAGATCATGAAGGTCCCGATCCCGGACCGGACTCACCTGGATCAGATGGTAGATCATGAAGGTCCTGATCCCGGACCGGACTCACCTGGATCAGATGGTAGATCATGAAGGTCCCGATCCCGGACTCACCTGGATCAGGTGGTAGATCATGAAGGTCCCGGACCGGACTCACCTGGATCAGATGGTAGATCATGAAGGTCCCGATCCCGGCCCGGACTCACCTGGATCAGATGGTAGATCATGAAGGTCCCGATCCCGGCCCGCCTCCACTCCGGGTGCACCAGCAGGAAGGAGATGTAGGCCTCGTTGTATTTGACGTCCGGGACCATGAAGCCGAAGCCCACCACCACCTTCTTATACAGGACCACCACGCTGAAGTCCGGGTACTGGAGGCACTCGGACAGGTCCACACCTGGGGGGTAGAGGAGGTCTGAGGGCTGGGGGACGGGTCAGGACCTGGACCAGGCCCAGAAACAGGACCAGGACCAGAACTGGGGCCAGCACCAGAAACAGGAACGGGACCAGGACCAAAAACAGGACATGGACCAGAACCAGGACCAGGACTGGGGCCAGCACCAGATACAGGAACAGGACCAAGACCAGCACCAAGAACAAGAACGGGACCAGGACCAGAACCAGGACCAGGACCAGAGCTGAGACCTGGACCAGGACCAGGAACGGGGCCGGGACCAAAACCAGAACTGGGACCAGGACCTGGACCAGCACCAGGACCAGGAACGGGGCCAGGACCAGGACTGCCAAGGGATGCACAATATAATCGGCCCCCTATCAGCCTTAAAACTGAGTATCGGAGATCAGCCACCCCACCGATATTTAACCGATATTTAACCGATATCTAACCGATCAGCCCGCTGTTTCTAAAGTCTAAAAAACCCCCAAAACTACTACTTCATCTTCTAACCCTTTTTTTTTTACAGACTTCTAAAGAGTAGGGGTGGGAAAAAATATCAATACACTGAAATATCGCAATATTTTCATATGCTGATATCATATTGATATTAAATAGTGCGGTATTGATCTATTTTACAAATGAAATCTCGCGATATTTCATCATTATGTTACGTAATCTCGCGGGAATTCATTTTTCAGTAAAATAGATTGATGCCACATTTTTAAATATCGATTTGATATTGGCATATGAAAATATCGCAATATTTCAGTGAATCAATATTTTTCAACCCCTATCTTTCAGTATCAGAAATGGATAAAATAAAACTGCTTAATTTTTTTCAACGTTAATATCGATATCGGTATCGGTTATTGGCCACATTGGATATTGGATATTGATATTCCGTGCCCCCCCAGTCGTACCGGGCCAGAAGCTGTCGTGGCACATGGCGTTGACAGACGGGATGTGGTTGGGCCGGACGTAGCAGTAGTCGATGGGAGCGTCGGGTTCGGGACTCCAGTCGGGATCCTGGCGGTGCGGGAAGGCCCGGATCTGGGCCAGCAGCTGCAGCTTGACCGGACGGGACTCGTAGTCCCTCCTGAGGACAGACACGGACAGGTGAGGCTCTCCGTCGGAGGCTCCGCCCACCCGAAGGTCACAGAACTACCTGATGAACGGTTTCAGGATCCGGGACGTGTACGGACTCTTGATGCTCTGGTCCAGACCGCCGTCCGCTCCCATCAGACGGTTCCAGAAGGACACGGAGTTCTGCTGGACGCTTCGTCTGCTGGACGGGCTGGTCTGCAGGGACACGCTGGGGTCAGTCCGCGGGCCGGACCAGAACGGCCCGATACATATATATATATATATGTATACACTCTATTATACAGTCATCCTCCAAATTATTCATTCCCTCCTATTAAATAAATGACTAAATTCACAAAAGTAATTCAAATAACAAGAAACTCAAATTACATTTTACAAAATGATACTTCAGTGAAAGAAAATATTGCTTTAAATGTGGTTGGAAATAATAATTATAAAAAAACAAATAAATAAAACTGTCTCAGACACATCAGAGCATCTTTCACATGAACATGGACCAACATACCTGTCTGCAGGTGCAGACGTCTGATTGGACGATACAGAAACACCTGATTGTCTCAAAGTGTTGCTCAGCAACATTTTTGACTACTTTTGTAAATTTATGACTTGATGCTCATAGATTTCTGGTCGGTGTCGGACGAATACACCACGTCTTTAACCGTTACAGACAAAAGCAGAGATGCAGGTCACAGCAGCAACAGCTGATTTCCACCGGTGGTCCTGGACGGGTCGATATCGGTGCGATACCGTCACAGAATGTTTCACAAAACCAGTTCACGACACTTTGTCCCCAAAATGACGTCGTCCTCGTAAATCACCGCTTCACTCTGATGACATTATGACTATTCCCGTAAATCCATCGCCGTGTTGCCGTTGCCACAGTTGCTACGGTTGCCATGGTTGCCACGGTTGCCACGGCTCAGAACATAACATACGGCTCTGGTCCTTTTTCTGGACTCCAGAACCATCAGGACAAAAACGGCCATGTGACCTTGTTGGGGACACGTTGGGGACAGTAATGCCGGGGACGTGTCCCCCGCGGTTAGCTAGCAGTCTCTATAAACACACATGAAGGTGGATCAGAACCAGAACCGGGTCGGGCCTCACCTGGAATCGGTCCAGAATCCGCAGCTCCTGGCTGCTGGTGCAGTACTTCCCCTTGGCTCCGCCCCCGAGCTGCGGCCCCGCCTCCTGGGCGCCGTAGATCCCGCCCACCAGGCTGAGGGCGGCGCTGATGGCGCCGTCCACGTCCAGCAGGGGGAGCCCCCGCTGCCTCTTGGCCTGGCGGACCAGCAGCTTGGCGCGGAGGCGGCGGGCGGGGGGCGTGACGGCGAGCGCCAGAGGGCAGGCGTCCAGGCGCCGCAGCAGCATGCGCTCCTCGTACAGGCTGAGGGCGGCGTAGCGAGGACCGCGGCCGCCCACCTTCTCCCCCCGCCTCCGCTCCCCCGCCCCCTCCACCGCCGGACTGAGGCGGACCTTCGCCCCGCCCCGTCGCCTCCTCGTAGTCTTCCTCCCGTGCGCGGCCGTCCTCATCCTCGCTCTCCGCTTCCCGCTTGATCTGCGGTGGTGGGGGGCGGAGCTTTTTGCGGGCGGCAGGGGGAGGGACGTACTCCATCCCCGGGTCGATCATCCCCTCTGCCTCCATCTCCTCGTCATCTGCGAAGAGGACGCGACATCAGTGACATTTCGGCGGGGGGTGGGGGGTGGGGGCGTGCGGACTCACCGTGGAACAGCGCCTGCGGCGGCATGGCGTCTGGGATCAGGTCGGCCTCCGACAGCAAGCTGGGCGTGGCGGAGTGCGACGCCGGCGTCCCCGGGGCGGAGAAGTCCGGCGATGGCGAGGGCGACGGGCTGGTGAGCGGCGTCCGGTCAGAGGAGCTGAGGGACGAGAAGTCGATGACCTCCCCTTTCTCCAGGACCAGGTCGGGGCGCCGCCCAGCGCTCCCTCCGCGAGCCCCCCCCAGTTTGACGGGCGTGGAGGAGGCGCTGCGGTCCGTGTAGCCGCCCACCGCCTCCTTCTGAGCGCGCCGGATCTCCTTGGCCTCCTGCGTGCGACATCGCTTCTCCTTCAGCTGCATGGCGTTCTCCACCGGGTTCCGCGCCCCCCGCTTCCTCAGACCCTCCACCGTAATGATCGGGTCCAGCGCCGGTCTGGAGGCTGCCAAGGACAGAACAACGTCTCACCTGGACCGTCCTCGGATTCACGTCTCACCTGGACCATCCTCGGATTAACGTCTCACCTGGACCGTCCTCGGCTCAACGTCTCACCTGGACCGTCCTCGGATCAACGTCTCACCTGGACCGTCCTCGGATCAACGTCTCACCTGGACCGTCCTCGGATCAACGTCTCACCTGGACCGTCCTCGGATCAACGTCTCACCTGGACCGTCCTCGGATCAACGTCTCACCTGTACCGTCCTCGGATCAACGTCTCACCTGGACCGTCCTCGGATTCACGTCTCACCTGGACCGTCCTCGGATCAACGTCTCACCTGTACCGTCCTCGGATCAACGTCTCACCTGGACCGTCCTAGGATCAACGTCTCACCTGGACCGTCCTCGGATCAACGTCTCACCTGGACCGTCCTCGGATCAACGTCTCACCTGGACCGTCCTCGGATCAACGTCTCACCTGGACCGTCCTAGGATCAACGTCTCACCTGGACCGTCCTCGGATCAACGTCTCACCTGGACCGTCTTCGGATCAACGTCTCACCTTGACTGTCCTCGGATCAACGTCTCACCTGGACCGTCCTCGGATCAACGTCTCACCTGGACCATCCTCGGATCAACGTCTCTCCTGGACCGTCCTCGGATCAGCGTCTCACCTGGACCGTCCTCGGAGTAATGTCTTACCCTTTGTCTTGGTGCTGGACTTGTCCACCTCCGGCCTTAGGGTAGGGGGTCGGTTCTGGACCAGTTTCCACCAGCCGGGTTCTCCGAATTCCTGCGCTCCAGAACGAAAGAAGGTCGGACTTCCAACCGACAGGCAGCCGGCGACGGTGCTCCACCACGTGGACGTCTTCTTCCTGCAGATGGAAGAACGTCAGCTGCAGAGGACGGACGTGTGGCAGAGGAGGGACACGTGGAGGACATGTAGGTCAGGACAGATGTGTAGGACAGGACGGACGTGCGGGACAGGACGCATGTATGGGTGAGGACGGACTGTGGGAGAAGACAGACGTGTGGGACAGGACAGACATGTAGGATAGGACGGACGTGTAGAACAGGACAGACGTGTAGGAGAGGACGGACGTGTGAGAGAGGACGGACTTTTGGCAGAGGAGGGACATGTGGAGGACAAGTAAGACAGGACAGACATGTAGGAGAGGATGGACGTGTGGGACAGGACGCATGTGTGGGGGAGGACGGACTGTGGGAGAGGACAGACGCATGGGACAGGATGCATGTGTGGGGGAGGACGGACTGTGGGAGAGGACAGACGTGTGGGACAGGATAAACGTGTGGGACAGGACAGACGTGTGGGGGAGGACGGACGTGTGGGACAGGACAGACGTGTGGGACAGGACAGACGTGTGGGACAGGACAGACGTGTAGGAGAGGACGGACGCGTGGGACAGGACAGACGTGTGGGACAGGACAGACGTGTAGGAGAGGACAGACGTGTGGGACAGGACAGACGTGTAGGAGAGGACGGACGTGTAGGACAGGACGCATGTGTGGGGGAGGACGGACTGTGGGAGAGGATAGACATGTGGGGGAGGATAAACGTGTGGGACAGGACAGACGTGTGGGAGAGGACAGACGCGTGGGACAGGACAGACGTGTGGGACAGGACAGACGTGTGGGAGAGGACAGACGTGTGGGACAGGACAGACGTGTGGGAGAGGACAGACGTGTGGGACAGGACAGACGTGTGGGAGAGGACAGACGTGTGGGAGAGGACAGACGTGTGGGGGAGGACAGACGTGTGGGGGAGGACAGACGCGTGGGAGAGGACGGACGTGTGGGAGAGGACGGACGTGTGGGAGAGGACAGACGTGTGGGGGAGGACAGACGTGTGGGGGAGGACAGACGCGTGGGAGAGGACAGACGTGTGGGAGAGGACAGACGTGTGGGAGAGGACAGACGTGTGGGAGAGGACAGACGTGTGGGAGAGGACAGATGTGTAGGAGAGGACAGACGTGTGTGACAGGACAGGTAGTGGCGGCTCACCTGGTTCCCAGCAGGAAGTTCCAGTGCCGACCAATGAAAGCGCAGATGTCCTCCTTCCAGCGGAAGTAGCCCTGGCGGCCGGTCCCCTCCAGAGACAGGTTGTACATGGCCAACATCACCACCTGCCACAGACGCATCAGCACAAATTCTACCGCTATGGGCCCGTGCGGAGTTAGGGGGCGTGGCTACGACAGACGGCGTGGCTGCAGCAACCTTACCTGTTGCCAGGTGAGTCTCATCCTCTCAAAACTCTCCTTCGCGTCCTCAGAACAGTCGCTGCAGGTGAACTTGAAAAAGTTGTCTCCTTTCAGGTAGCTGGGCTGTTCTCCTCGGAGCTGAGCTGAAACCAGACCAGAGTCACACCAGGAGCCTCAGATCTGAGACCCCTCCCCCATGAACACACCTCTCCCCCATGAACACACCCCTCCCCAAGGAGGCCCTAATCTGACACACCCCTCCCCCAGGAACACACCTGTCCCTCAGGAGGCCCTCATCTGACACACCCCTCCCCAAGGAGGCCCTAATCTGACACACCCCTCCCCCAGGAACACACCTGTCCCCAAGGAGGCCCTAATCTGACACACCCCTCCCCCCAGAAACACACCCCTGCCCAAGGAGGCCCTAATCTGACACACCTCTCCCCCAGGAACACACCCCTCCCCAAGGTGGCCCTAATCTGACACACCCCTCCCCCAGGAACACACCTATCCCTCAGGAGGCCCTAATCTGACACACCCCCTCCCCCAGGAACACACCTGTCCCTCAGGGGGCCCTCATCTGACACACCCCTCCCCAAGGAGGCCCTAATCTGACACATCCCTCCCCCATGAACACACCCGTCCCCAAGGAGGCCCTAATCTGACACACCCCTCCCCCAGGAACACACCTGTCCCTCAGGAGGCCCTCATCTGCACACACCCCTCCCCCATGAACACACCCGTCCCCAAGGAGGCCCTAATCTGACACACCCCTCCCCCAGGAACACACCTGTCCCTCAGGAGGCCCTCATCTGACACACCCCTCCCCAAGGAGGCCCTAATCTGACACACCCCTCCCCCAGAAACACACCCCTGCCCAAGGAGGCCCTAATCTGACACACCTCTCCCCCAGGAACACACCCCCTCCCCAAGGTGGCCCTAATCTGACACACCCCTCCCCCAGGAACACACCTATCCCTCAGGAGGCCCTCATCTGACACACCCCTCCCCAAGGAGGCCCTAATCTGACACACCCCTCCCCCCAGGAACACACCTGTCCCCAAGGAGGCCCTAATCTGACACACCCCTCCCCCATGAACACACCCCTCCCCCAAGGTGGCCCTAATCTGACACACTCCTCCCCCAGGAACACACCCGTCCCCAAGGAGGCCCTATTCTGACACACCCCTCCCCCAGGAACGCACCTGTCCCTCAGGAGGCCCTGATTCAACGCACCCCTCTCCAAGTCCCTAATCAGACACACCTCTCCCCCAGTGTCCCTAATCCAACGCATCCCTCCCCCAGGTCCCTAATGTGATGCACCTCTCCCCCAGGGTCCCTAATGTGAAGCACCTCTCCCCCAGTGTCCCTAATCCAACGCATCCCTCCCCCAGGGTCCCTAATGTGATGCACCTCTCCCCCAGGGTCCCTAATGTGACGCACCTCTCCCCCAGGGTCCCCAATGTGACGCACCTCTCCCCCAGTGTCCCTAATCCAACGCATCCCTCCACCAGTGTCCCTTATCCGACGCATCCCTCCCCCAGGGTCCCTAATGTGACGCACCTCTCCCCCAGGGTCCCTAATGT
Source organism: Atherinomorus stipes (assembly GCA_023101725.1). Classification (NCBI taxonomy): domain Eukaryota; kingdom Metazoa; phylum Chordata; class Actinopteri; order Atheriniformes; family Atherinidae; genus Atherinomorus; species Atherinomorus stipes. Next base: position 17,924 of record JALJCO010004869.1, read on the forward strand.
GGTGCACCTCTCCCCCAGGGTCCCTAATCCGACGCATCCCTCCCCCAGGGTCCCTAATCCAACGCATCCCTCCCCCAGGGTCCCTAATGTGATGCACCTCTCCCCCAGGTCCCTAATCTAACACCCTCCCCCAGGTTCCCTAATCTGACACACCCTCCCCCAGGGTCCCTAATGTGACGCATCCCTCCCCCAGGTCCCTAATCTGACACACCCTCCCCCCAGGGTCCCTAATGTGACACACCTCTCCCCCAGTGTCCCTAAAGTGACACACCCTCCCCCAGGGTCCCTAATCTGACACACCCTAAATTGAGGTCCCGGTAACTACGTCTACCTGCAGGGGCTCCTGCCAACCTTCTGGGGCCCGGTACCTGCGGGGGCTCCTACCAACCCTCTGGGGCCCGGTACCGGTGGGGGCTCCTACCTACCCTCTGGGGCCCGGTACCTGCGGGGGCTCCTACCAACCCTGTGGGGCCCGGTACCGGTGGGGGCTCCTACCAACCCTGTGGGGCCCGGTACCTGCGGGGGCTCCTACCAACCCTTTGGGGCCCGGTACCGGTGGGGGCCCGGTACCAGTGGGGGCTCGGTACCTGCGGGGGCTCCTACCAACCCTGTGGGGCCCGGTACCGGTGGGGGCTCCTACCAACCCTGTGGGGCCCGGTACCTGCGGGGGCTCCTACCAACCCTCTGGGGCCCGGTACCTGCGGGGGCTCCTACCAACCCTCTGGGGCTCGGTACCGGTGGGGGCTCCTACCAACCCTCTGGGGCCCGGTACCGGTGGGGGCTCCTACCTACCCTCTGGGGCCCGGTACCGGTGGGGGCTCGGTACCTGCGGGGGCTCCTACCAACCCTCTGGGGCCCGGTACCTGCGGGGGCTCCTACCAACCCTCTGGGGCTCGGTACCGGTGGGGGCTCCTACCAACCCTCTGGGGCCCGGTACCGGTGGGGGCTCCTACCTACCCTCTGGGGCCCGGTACCTGCGGGGGCTCGGTACCGGTGGGGGCTCCTACCTACCCTCTGGGACCCGGTACCGGTGGGGGCTCGGTACCCGCGGGGGCTCCTACCAACACTCTGGGGCCCGGTACCGGTGGGGGCTCGGTACCGGTGGGGGCTCCTACCTACCCTCTGGGACCCGGTACCTGCGGGGGCTCGGTACCCGTGGGGGCCCGGTACCGGTGGGGGCCCTGTACCTGCGGGGATCCACTTGTGGCAGCGGTCGCAGTAGAAGCACATGTCCTCGCACGCCCAGCCTCCATCAGGCTCCTCCCCCACGTCGCTGGTGAGCGAGTCCCCGCTCTGGTCGTGCGACAGGTCCACGGACCCCTGGTCCTCCGACTCCACGATCAGCAGCGTCTCCCCCTCCACCTCCCCCTCCTCCAGACCCTCGGAGGCCGACGTGCAGGCCGCCTCGTCCTCCCCGCCGGCCAGAGGCTCGCTGCTGCTGTCCATCGCCGCGGGTACGCCTCACACCTGGACAGGAGCGGTTGCCATGGTAACCTGGGCCCGTTCACACCTGCCCGGGAACCTGAGGGAGCACGCGTACCTGGCTCAGGTGTCCTGTGGGCGGAGCTGAGACTCTCGGCGCCGCCTCTCCTCCTCCAGCTGCTGGGTCAGGATCTTCTGCTCCTCCAGGAGCCTCAGGTTCTCCTTCTTCCGCTCCAGACGCTCCAGGTCCCGGACCACGCCCTCGTGGAGACGCTGCAGAGACACGGACAACGCTAGACCGAGGTTCTGATCCAGATCGACCCGGACCCCGGTCCAGACCTGGTCCAGAAAGACCCGGAATCCGGTCCAGATAGACCTGGACTCCGCTCCAGACGCTCCAGGTCCCGGACCACGCCCTCGTGGAGACGCTGCAGAGACACGGACAACGCTAGACCGGGGTTCTGATCCAGATCGACCCGGACCCCGATCCAGAACTGGTCCAGAAAGACCCGGAATCCGGTCCAGATAGACCTGGACTCCGCTGCAGACCCTCCAGGTCCCGGACCACGCCCTCGTGGAGACGCTGCAGAGACACGGACAACGCTAGACCGGGGTTCTGATCCAGATCGACCCGGAGTTCTGATCCAGATCGACCCGGACCCCGGTCCAGACCTGGTCCAGAATGACCCGGACCCCGGTCCAGACCTGGTCCAGATAGACCTGGACTCCGCTGCAGACGCTCCAGGTCCCGGACCACGCCCTCGTGGAGACGCTGCAGAGACACGGAGAACGCTAGACCGAGGTTCTGATCCAGATCGACCCGGACCCCGGTCCAGACCTGGTCCCGACAGACCTGGAATCCGGTCCAGATAGACCTGGACTCCGCTGCAGACGCTCCAGGTCCCGGACCACGCCCTCGTGGAGACGCTGCAGAGACACGGACAACGCTAGACCGAGGTTCTGATCCAGATCGACCCGGACCCCGGTCCAGAACTGGTCCAGAAAGAACCGGACCCCGGTCCAGACCTGGTCCATAAAGAACCGGACCCCGGTCCAGACCTGGTCCAGAAAGACCCGGACCCCGGTCCAGACCTGGTCCAGATCGACCCGGACCCCGGTCCAGACCTGGTCCAGAAAGAACCGGAATCCGGTCCAGACCTGGTCCAGAAAGAACCGGAATCCGGTCCAGAAAGAACCGGACCCCAGCCCAGACCTGGTCCAGAAAGACCCGGACCCCGGTCCAGACCTGGTCCAGAAAGACCCGGACCCCGGTCCAGACCTGGTCCAGAAAGAACCAGAATCCGGTCCAGACCTGGTCCAGAAAGAACCGGACCCCGGCCCAGACCTGGTCCAGAAAGAACCAGAATCCGGTCCAGACCTGGTCCAGAAAGAACCGGAATCCGGTCCAGACCTGGTCCAGAAAGAACCGGACCCCGGTCCAGACCTGGTCCAGAAAGACCCGGACCCCGGTCCAGACCTGGTCCAGAAAGAACCAGAATCCGGTCCAGACCTGGTCCAGAAAGAACCGGACCCCGGCCCAGACCTGGTCCAGAAAGACCCGGACCCCGGTCCAGACCTGGTCCAGAAAGAACCAGAATCCGGTCCAGACCTGGTCCAGAAAGAACCGGACCCCGGTCCAGACCTGGTCCAGAAAGAACCAGAATCCGGTCCAGACCTGATCCAGAAAGACCTGGACCCCGGTCCAGACCTGGTCCAGAAAGAACTGGACCCCGGTCCAGACCTGGTCCAGAAAGACCCGGACCCCGGTCCAGACCTGGTCCAGAAAGAACCAGAATCCGGTCCAGACCTGGTCCAAAAAGAACCGGACCCCGGTCCAGACCTGGTCCAGAAAGAACCAGAATCCGGTCCAGACCTGATCCAGAAAGACCTGGACCCCGGTCCAGACCTGGTCCAGAAAGAACTGGACCCCGGTCCAGACCTGGTCCAGAAAGACCCGGACCCCGGTCCAGACCTGGTCCAGAAAGAACCAGAATCCGGTCCAGACCTGGTCCAAAAAGAACCGGACCCCGGTCCAGACCTGGTCCAGAAAGAACCAGAATCCGGTCCAGACCTGATCCAGAAAGACCCGGACCCCGGTCCAGACCTGGTCCAGAAAGAACCGGACCCCGGTCCAGACCTGGTCCAGAAAGAACCAGAATCCGGTTCAGACCTGGTCCAAAAAGAACCGGACCCCGGTCCAGACCTGGTCCAGAAAGAACCAGAATCCGGTCCAGACCTGATCCAGAAAGACCCGGACCCCGGTCCAGACCTGGTCCAGAAAGAACCGGACCCCGGTCCAGACCTGGTCCAGAAAGAACCAGAATCCGGTTCAGACCTGGTCCAAAAAGAACCGGACCCCGGTCCAGACCTGGTCCAGAAAGAACCAGAATCCGGTCCAGACCTGATCCAGAAAGACCCGGACCCCGGTCCAGACCTGGTCCTGATGGACTGAAACTGAGGATGTTCTACAATGATCACGGTTAGTTTTGTAAAGACAAACTTCAGTTTCATTTTTTTTATTTATTTCAGTGAATGAAAATGTTTTTTCAGTTTTTTTGTTAGTTTTTATGTTTCAGCTTCACCGGAAACAAAAACATCCTCCTGCAAACAAGCAGACTAAAACCTCACACACCTTCACTAAACCCCACATTTCTCTCTTTTCAGACTCTCGGTCATAATCTGTTTATCTAAAATAAGCAGACATATTAACGTGCAGACGTGTCAGATCCTTCGGCTCCACCTGACGTCGCCGGGCAGGTAGACGGGATCTTTGCTGCCACACTTCATTTCTTGTGTTGAACTGAGAGTTTGATCATTAATGAGCAGAAATAAAGAGAAATAAAGGGCGGATATATAGAGAAATGAATAGCTATACTTAAAAAGAAATACGGATATTTATAAGTGAATGAATAAGAATATACATAACAAATTAATAAGGAAATATAGATATCAATATATTGGGAAAAGCATAGCAACACATAAGTAAATAATAAAATATACATGCAAATAAACAAGGATATAATAATATTATATATATATATATATATATATATATATATAAATATGTGTGTGTGGAAATGAATAAGGAAAAATAAATCTCGCAGGAATTCATAAAATATGAGATTTTGTAACAGAACAATGAAATCTCACAAGAT